>CAHIKZ030000685.1:1195000-1237500 GCA_903632075.3 Acanthosepion pharaonis | reverse complement strand
TCGTTGATTCCAAACGAAAAGAGCAAAGTGGGTCGTTGATTCCACAATTCTTAACGAAAAGAGCAAAGTGGGTCGTTGATTCCACTTAACGAAAAGAGCAAAGTGGGTCGTTGATTCCACACATTAACGAAAAGAGCAAAGTGGGTCGTTGATTCCACACATTCTTAACGAAAAGATGGGTCGTTGATTCCACATTCTTAACGAAAAGAGCAAAGTGGGTCGTTGATTCCACACATTCTTAACGAAAAGAGCAAAGTGGGTCGTTGATTCCACACATTCTTAACGAAAAGAGCAAAGTGGGTCGTTGATTCCACACATTCTTAACGAAAAGAGCAAAGTGGGTCGTTGATTCCACACATTCTTAACGAAAAGAGCAAAGTGGGTCGTTGATTCCACACATTCTTAACGAAAAGAGCAAAGTGGGTCGTTGATTCCACATTCTAACGAAAAGAGCAAAGTGGGTCGTTGATTCCACACATTCTTAACGAAAAGAAAAGTGGGTCGTTGATTCCACACATTCTTAACGAAAAGAGCAAAGTGGGTCGTTGATTCCAAACGAAAAGAGCAAAGTGGGTCGTTGATAAACAAAAACAGAAACTATTTATGACTCAACCCAATACATATGTACATGAATAAATAAAGATTGAAAATAACTGAAAAAATCTCATTTATAGGTAATCAATATATGGACCTAAGATCCAAGGTAATCAATATTTGATTAATAAGTAAAACTGTTATTGATTTTGTTGTCATATGAGGTTGGTGTGAATAAATCCTTTTTTTAAATCAATTATACTTTGCTGCTTGCTAACTTAATTTTATTTTGTCTGTTTTTTCTTAGATGTGACTGTTCTTAGTTTTGCTTTACCTCATTGTATATGGTTTAATTTATTCATCTTTCGGATTTGTTTTTGCACAACATTCTAACCGTGTACTGTCCAGCCTTTCTTAGGTCACTGTTTTATGTCGTAGAATGTTGTTATATCTTTTATTCTAGTGGAGTATGTATGGCCCCTTTAATAAATGTCCTATTTTTGCATTTTTGTGTTTTTCAGATTCTTAGAAGGAAGTAGGCAGGAAATTCTCCAGGCATGGCCTAAGAGATCGGAG
Source organism: Acanthosepion pharaonis (assembly GCA_903632075.3). Classification (NCBI taxonomy): domain Eukaryota; kingdom Metazoa; phylum Mollusca; class Cephalopoda; order Sepiida; family Sepiidae; genus Acanthosepion; species Acanthosepion pharaonis. The sequence continues at coordinate 1,236,390 of CAHIKZ030000685.1, read as the reverse complement.
CACATGCAAAATTCAACAGGAGTGGGGATGGGCCTCAAAGTCAGTGTGCAGGTTGATGGGCGCATGGAGACACATTCACAAAAACGCAAAATATGGATGTAGTGTGTATGATAGGGGATACATGTGCTACCCAAGAATTAGATATGGTAACATTCTAGAACACAAGAGAAACATGAAGAGGGTGAAAGGATTTAGAGCTGAGACATTATGAAAAAGAAAAAACAAACATCAAACTTGAAGAAATATATCTAAACAAAACTACATGTAATGAACTAAACATTGGTGAACAAGAAGCAATTTCAAGGCAATATATATATATATATATATATATATATATATATATATATATATATATATATATATATAAGTGGATGAAGTCAACACCGAGAGCTGGCAATTTCATGCAATTGTCAGGCCATAATGATTGTGTTTAGCATGAAACAGACTGTTGCCACTGGGTACTGACTTCAGTGTCCACTTTTATATTTATATACGCTCCATCCCCGATATTGAACACTTTAACCCATAAATATAACATACCTTAAAACTATATTTTATTATATATATATATATATATATATATATATATATATATGTCAAAGGAAAAACTTAATGCATCATTAAAAAATCGGTTATAAATGAATTTATTTCACCAGGTAAGTTTTTAATACCTGTCTCATCAGACTGAAATTACAAAATGGTTTTAATTTATCCAGACAATAGATTAAAAATATTTTTTTAAAAAAACACTCAAAAACCAATTTTTCAATTATGCATTCAGTTTTTCCTTTGATGTATATCATATTGCTCTCTATACTATACATTGAGCTCTCTTTTATGAATCCATCTTTTTAAGATCTTATATTAAAAATATCAAATCCATAAGTGGATTTGATATATATATATATATATATATATATGTATGTATATATATATATATATATATATATATATATATATATATGTATTATAATTTTTTCCTATAGACAAAAAACATTACAATTTACTCACTAAAAAGATGCAACCTTGTTTCAGTGCACTTAGTTGCACTTCGACTGGTGAGAACCAAAATTATTTTGGTTTTGCTTCTCACCAGTCAAGGTGCAATGAAATGCACCAAAACAAGGTTGCATCTTTGTAGTTAGTGAATTGCAATTGTTTTTGTCTATATGATAAAATTATAATAAGTAATTATTGCTCTACTCTCAGTATTGAGCCCTCCTTTGAATTAATGCTGTGAACGTTAGAATTTATATATTATTTTCGTTCTCATTACATTCGTATATTTATATATACATATATAATTAAGTATATACATTTGCTAACTAGAATTTATTTTGAATGAAACAAAAACAAAGCCATTATAATTAATACTTTCTGTTATATCATGAATATAAAAAAATAATAATGAACAGAATAATATAATGTAATTATAGTACTTATAGAAGAAAAGCCTTTAATAAAATATTTGGTCTCACACCAAAGTAAATGCAGACATTGGAAACAGCCTTGTCCCCCTTACTTTAATTTTTTTTTGTTAGTGTAAGAAAGAGGTACTGTTGGAAGAATGGGACACCCAGTTTCAAGAATTTTGTTAGCATTTTTTCTGGATTGTCCCTAAAAGATTATGAATGCGACATAAAAAGTAAAATATACAAAATATTTAAACAATAATTAAGGAACTTTATTAAAGACAAAAAAAAAAACTCAGTTACATAAGATATTACCCATAAAGACAAAATGAATTTTTCCTTAGTCATAGGAAGATAAGTTTATTATTATTAGTTATAGGTAAATATATTTCTGAATTGTATTAATCTATGTCTGGGTTCAGTGAGAGCCTCATACAGGAGGGTAGAAAGGTAGGTAGGTAGGTAGGTAGGTAGGTAGGTGAGTGAGTGAGTGAGTGGTAGCAGTTTGTCTGTCTCAAGGCCTTTGGCAGGATAGTGTATGCAAACACTAAATTTCATAGTGAATGATAAAAAGAACTAAGTGGTGTGATTGCCTACCTATCTTGCTCTGAGCGCTATCAGCTCCTATCTCTGCTCCCAACGCCTCTAGTAGGGCTGTAATCATTGATTCTATAAAAAGCAGAGGTACCAGGATGTAAACATAGCCAAGGAAGAAGAAGCATAGTTAAATAGAAGAAAAATAATATAGAAGCCTCTACTGTACTAAACAAAATATATAGCATTGAACAAAAAGAACAACAAACACACAACAACCAGTAGCAATTTGTATATACATATATATATATATATATATATATATATATATATATACACATACACACATACACTCAAATATATATATATATATTTATATATATACATATGTGCATGTGCATATTTTCATATATATATATATATATATATATATATATATATATATATATATATAAAGATAAAGAACAAAATGGGAAACATTTACCAATCTAAGATGTTCCACTTTTATTAAAGCTTCATCAGAAATTGAAAGAAAACAAACGAAAAGGCAATATTTTGATATTTTCACTTTTGTGTGGTTCGATTCACACTGGTCAGTTATGTATCACATGCATTAAAACCCACTAAGACAAATCAGAATTTTTACAAAGTTACATACATATAGAAATATCTATGGTTTTAATGCACATGATACATGACTGACCAATGAAAACTGAACCACACAAAATTGAAAATGCCAAAATTCTGTCTTTTTTCTGTTTTCTCTCAATCTCTGATAAAGCTTTAATAAAAGTGATCCATGTTAGATTGATAAATGTTTCCCATTTTGTTCTTTATCTTATCATCATCCTGTTGGATTCTGATCCATATTTGATCTATATTTGATCTTTAACTCATATATATATATATATATATATATATATATATATATATATATATATATATATATATATATTATATTCAGGTATAAATCTTTCTTTAATACAAGTTGTATTAAAAAAAAACAATAAAATTCTTTTTGTTAAGTGGTTTTCTTAACTTTTTCCTTTCTAATTAGGCATTTGGCATTAGGATTGAGGCTGTACAACTATTGTGCAAATTCTAAGTGCTTTAGTATTCATCGACCATTTTCAAAGAAAGTCTATATTTGTTTTACTAGCAATATATTTAATAAGGTAATTAAATAAACAAAATAAATAAATAAAACACACCACAATAAATGTATAGATAAATAAAATAAGTATAAAAAAGTACAAAGTGTGGCAGAAATACCTCCCACATATACCTCTCAGAAATACCACCCACATTAAGATATTAGCTACAGTGTGTAGCAAAAATACCTCCTACATTTTAAACTTTCACCTGTATGGTCCTAGTGAACTTAAGCAAGTTACAATGGTGTCTTCATCTAGCTAATATCTTACCATTATTTTGGAAGATATTTCTGGGAGGTAAATGTCAGCAGTATTTCTGTTGCACCCTGTATAAATAAGTATAAATATTTAAATATATTTGAATAATAATGATATAATAATTCATATATAATAATTTAAATGCATAAATAGATAACATAAGTATAAATAAAACATACTACAATAAATGCATGGCTAAAATAAATAAATTACATAGAATAAACAAATAAATAAAACACACCACAAAACCCGTCGCACGATGGTGTGACATAGAACCTAAGATGTAACAGAAAGAATTTTTTTTAAATTTCAATATATTTTTAGAAAAGTAAATATAATCTTTCTTCATGTTATTTACATTTGGACTAATATCCTTATCATTGTTGTTATTATCAAAATGTTTCAATCATTGTGCTCTCCAAGATTCTTCAGGTGGCTGTCCATCCAGATAACCTTTGGTGATCGACAGACATCTGAGGAAGACTGAAAAGTGCAACAGCCAAAATGCTATGATAATAACAGCAAAGATGAGGACATTAGTCCAAAATATAAATAATGATAAATGTAAAATAATGGTAACGCCTCGTCCCAAAAATTCAGACAGACAATATAATCTTTCTTCGGCCTGTGAAAGCTTAACATTCAAACAATATTTGTATAAGCGTGAGCCTAATGCCAAACACCTACTCAGAAGTTAATAAATAAAACTTAAAAAACTTTTGTTGGCTTTGAATACAACCTGTAGGCACACCCACCCACACACACGCAAACACGCACACACACACGTATATGTATATATACATATATGCAGTGTATATGTATATTTATATACATATATATGATGCATGTGGATATATAAATATATATATATATATAAGTGTGTGTGTATATATATATATATATATATATATATATATATATATACATATAAATATATAAAGCTGAAAAGAAAAAGAAAAATGAGCTTTTTAAGATACTTTAATCTCCTCTTGCTTTCTGTTTTACCTGGTCTCCACATTTCAATTTATTGTTTAATGAAAGTCTTTGTTTTAGAATCGGATATATAAAAAAAATGGATTATTCAGACGATAAGCAATGAAGTTGCATTAACAAGAGATCTTAACAAAGTTGCTTAGTTATTGCTTAAAGAAAACGTGTTAAAATTGTCATGCTAAAATTACAGAAAAGAGCTTTCTTCAACTGATACATGAAACAGTATATAACCTAAATCATATCAAGCAAATTGAATAGAGCATTCTTTTTTTTTTTCTTCATTTTTTTTTTTTCTACTAGTGAATTTTTGATTTTGACTGATAAAGAAAGGAACAGACAGTAAGGAAAATGAAACAAACAGTGAAATGAAGAAGGAAGAGGAAAAGGTGGAGGATGAGGAAGGGAAGACATTTTTTTTTTTTAGGGTTTTTTTTTTCTTTTGTAATATTTCTCTTATATTTTTAGCGAATGTTCGTGAATACTTAAATATTTTGTCCAGATTTGAGAGCAGACTTTGGATAACCAATCAGTGATAATCAAAATATTATGCATGTCACATAAAAGATTTAATCTTTAAATTAATTCAACAGTTGGTATGCAAAATTTAAAAGTAATTTTATTGCTGATTTTTAAAGTCATTTTCATTTACACTTTATTGACCAAGTAAGAAACTAATAAAATCATAATAAAAAAAATAGCAGAAACTATTGAGCACAATATTCAGTGTTGTAGATTGTTAGTTTAGCAGTTCATTAATTCTAACTCTGGTGGCAATAAAGAGAACAACTTAAAATAAAGGGAAATAACTCTATAAATGAATAAAATAAATTTAGAAAAAAAAAATTAGAACTGCATATCATTTTCCAATAATTTTTATGACAGAAACAATGTATTCGTAACATGAACCAAATATTGGTATAATAAATTAATTATGAGAATATATTAATTTAATTTTAAAGGAAAAATTTCAATTCCCAAATACTTTCTTTCATGTGACATAGGTGATCATGGCTCTCCACAGCTTTCTGTTTTTTATTGCTCTAAGTAACTTTTTGCCCTTTACCCTTCCTCTTTATCCCTGTTCTATCTTTTATTCACACATTCCTTAAATAGGTTACTTGCTGCTTCACATGCTTCTTTTGCCTTCAATATGTTTTATAGTTTTGATTCTAAAAGAAGTTTCCCTCAGTAAAAATGTTATTTTAGGCAGCAACAAATAAAATATGAACATCATTAATGTTATGTAAGAAGGTAGAACTAATATTTTAAATTACACCCTTGTGCAAATTAATTGAAACAACCACTTTAGTTTCCTTTCTTTCACCATATGGTCAGTTTTAAACCCGCTGGAGTGACAGGGTGTAATCGATTTCTATTTTTTCCTCAGATTAGGTCAATTGCAGTGGTGTGCAGTAATATGAATCTATTTTCGGGTTGTATGATGAAATTTGTTTGGCCTTGAAATATATTGCATCATCCATGATTGCATCAGATTTTCATCACACCCAAACACTATTGTCTCGACTGTCGATTAGTTGTCCTACAGTCATTGTCTGCAATGGATGTTACTCTAGGAAAGTGTATGAAAATTGTAATGCTGCACAAATACACTGGCAAGCCTTATCAGTGAGCAAATCAAAGTACTAAAACTGGCGCAGAAAATCTCCTGATTTAAATCCAGTCAAGAATCTGTGGTCAATCTGCAAGGAATGATTTTGTGGAATAAACATACAAAGTGCTAACATGTGCACTGGGTCATGTTTCATTAGAAAAATACAAAAACAGTAAATAATAACAGAATTATTTGTTTTGTTTCCATTAATTTGCACAAGCGTGTGATTTGTTTTCTATTTTATTTACTTGGCTGCTTTAGAAATGAAAATTTATACTAAGGATCAAGAGAAAGAGAATTTGTGTAAAATAATGTTTGATAATTAGAAGAAAATTATTCCAGATGATAAAAAAGATATTATTGACAAATAAAATGTTGGTTAAAGTTGCATAATTTTACTCTAAAATAAAAAAAAAAAATCTCCCATTAATCTGAATGACATTGTAAACAAGTATAAAATAATAGTACAAAAAAATGAAAATTTTAGTAAAAAAAAAAAAAAGAAAAAATAGTCCATATTTGTAAATCTTATTCTTGGTTATATTTGCTGTTTCCTTACAAGGAAACATTCAGCATCCATTGACCGAACACCAGTGTGACACAAGTTACACTTTTCTTCATTAACTAGTCATTGGGCTAGGATCAAAATGTAGTATCTGTTCTCCTCATCTCTAATGAAAAAATTAGCCATTTCCTTATAAAGAAATATTTGGCATTCATTAATTAAGCAACCAATGCTATCATCAGTTGAATTTTATCAAATCTTTCTATTACAACAATTTTTCAGGAAAATAGGTTTCTCAAGTCCAGTAACTATTATCACTTTTTTCAGTACTGATAGGAGATTCCATCCTAAGCTGTTGTTTGAAGTAGTTTAATTAGGTTAATGTTTTGGTTTTGTAGCAACTTGAGGTGTTGGGTGAAACTACATCTGGTGCAGTCTGTTCTATGCTCAATTTCCCTTTCTCCTAGACTAATTTTGTTGAGATATCTGAAGTGTTTAGTATTTACTAATTCCCATTCTGAATTTCTATGATGGATTCAGGGTATGTGCCATCACTGCTTTCATTCCAATTGCAGATCATAGTTTTGGAAAGGTTTATCTTCAGTCCTATTTCTTGGAACACTTGGTTGAGGATGTTGATTTTCTTTTCTTTTTTTTTTTTTGTCAAGATCATTCTTATTCCAATTATGAATACCTATGTCATCAGCAGCCCTCACTTGTCTTCAGTGCATTGGCCCCAAGTGAAAGCATGAACACTCTTTTCAATTAGTAGATTTGTTTGGAATATGGTATGAAATGGTTAAATAATATGTGCTTATATATGTGCAGAGTACAGTCTCAGAAAAACTTAAATAGAATGGGACTCTCATTTCTTCCTTGTAATCCTGATGAACTTTGAAATGTTTGTGTGCTGGAGCCTTCAACAGACAGGAACAAGTTAGTGGGCCAATATAGTTCCTCTACCAGATCTAGGCATTCAGTGGAGTCTAAGCTTTGGAAATGGTTTCTAATGAATGAAAAGAGGAAATCTCTATTGATATGCTCATATACTGCTGAGAGGTCAACATAGCAGATATACAATTTTCTATTGGAGAGTTATGCAATTTCTTGGAGTTGTTTGATAACATATATGCTGTCATTACAACACTTATCAGAACAAAAACCAAACTGGATTTTGAGGAGTTAACTTTCAGAGAATGGTGAGAACCTAATTAATGCAATGCTCATTAGTACTAATATATATATATATATATATATATATATATATATATCAAGAACAGTATTGGGGAAATTTCATGACAAAGTGGAAAAAGTTTATTTGTGACATGTTTTGTCCTTCAGGACTTCATTGGAATAATTTTGTTATGTTGGCAGGACTATACATGCACACAGGCAGAGGTCTGCTGGAAAAAATATATTATCCTACCGACTAATTCTATTACATCTATAATCGAAAAGAATCTATTTAAACTCAACATAAAGTCGTTACCATTACATCCAAAACAATAAAAAACTTAGTCAATACTAAACAAAACAATAAAAGACTTAGTCAATACTAAACAAAACAATAAGCTAAAACCTGAAGAAGGACTTTACTTCATTGGCTGTAATATTTGGGACAAATGATACATAAGAGAAACCTCAAGGAACCTAAATAAATGATTATATGAACACAAAAGGAAATCAATCAACCCTTGTTCAGATTCATTCAACCAATGTTATTTTGAGACTGAGAAAAAAAAATCCTTCAAGTGGCAAATATGATGTTTATTCACTTCTTTTCTTTCATAGAATTGAAAACAAAATTCCAGTGGACAAAATCAAACCAAACTTGTTTGTCTTTAATTGGATCTTCCTTCTTAAACTAAAAAGTTGAAATTTGAAAAAATAAATTTTTTTTTCAAAAAGATAGTTCTTTATTCATTTTGATTTTTCCTTATGTTGCAAGACATCAATATACACAATATATGTAGTAATGGAAATATTAGCTGTTTCCTTATAAGGAAACAATTAGCATTCATTGACTGAGCAGGCAATGCTACCATCATACTACTATCAAATCTTTCTATTAAAACAATTTTTCAAAATAGTTTTCTCAAGTCCAGTAAAAGTTATTGCACTTTTTAATATTGATAGGGGTTTCCTTTCTAACCTTTTGTTTCAAGCAGAGTGAAATGTCATCATCTTGATTTTTAAGTTATGGTTGCTATCCATTTTAGTTGTTGCTGCTGTTGAAAGTCCTCAAATGATATGGTTTCTGTTATTTCATACTGTTCTTGGTTAGTGATTTTGTAGCTCCAATCCACAAGGTTCAAAGAAAAATGGTTTTCACTAAGACTTACAGGCTTCATTCACTCAAAGCCTTTTTTAAACCATTGATTTGAGAAAGTGGTTGTATATAATCAACAGTTTAGATATTTCTGAACGAGTTTTGCATTCAGACTATAGAATATGTAAAACTTTTTTGGAAACACCCAAACAAGGACAGATTGGATAAAATCCCAATCAGGCAGCTAAATCTATGTGTTGTGCCCCTTGGTACCTGATGAGTAGGCTGGAATCTAATTGGTCTCTTAGTTGCAATACTATTTTGGGGTTATAGAACCATGAACTCTTAGCAGTATAGGGTTGCTATACTCACTAGAATTACTACAGTAATAGGCTGTTTTTTGTTTTTTTTTGGGGGAGGGGGGTTGTCAGCTCCCAAGGATTAATTTACAGTGTAGCACCCGTGCTCGGTTTGCTTTAAAAATTTCCAAAATACTTACATTTAGGTGTAATTGTACAAGCTTCATTTGTATCTGGCTTGATAAATTTGATAAAATCTACCATTTTGGAGTTATTAACAGTAAACGTTTGAATTCATTCATATTGTGGGCATCCATTATTGGTATTGATTGTATACATTTGCTGCAGGATAGCTATGATTGGAATATTCAATTGTCTTGATTCTTGCACACGCAATATAGTTCTCTTGTGCAGTAATTAAGATGAGTAAGATCAGTAAAAACAAGGCTGTTAACTACATTCTTCTACAGCTTTCTGCAATGAATGTATACAGACAATGCCAGTAATGGCTGCTGCAAACAATGTGAATGAATCCGAACCTTTACTGTTGATAACTCCAAAACGATAGATTTTATCAAATTTATCAAGTCAGATTTGAATGAAGCATGTACAGTTACACTTAAATGTAAGTATTTTGGAAATTTTTAATGCAAATGGAGTGCAGGTGCTAAACTGCAAATTAACCATTTTATGAAGGTAATATTCTCATTTTTGTAATACATTCAATGACCTGTTAATTTGGCATCATAGATAAAACAAGAAGTGTGACCTTTGGTTCTTTAATTTCCGTAATTAATTTTACTGTAAAGTAATCTTTAAAGAACTTCGTCAGCTGAAGAATTTTTTGCTTGTTGTGCAGAATTTTGGTCAGTACTGTTCACAGGTTAGAAAAAGCTTTAAATTGTCAAAGAAATTATAAAAAAGTTATTTCAGTTGGATGTCAAATGGTAAGCAATTTTTATTAAAACAGTACAATATCAATAGGAAGTTGTGGAGAACCATGATCTTTCAGCTTAAAAATAAATACTATTTATAGTTGCTTAGAAAACTAGGAGAGTTCTTTAATCAAAGATGATAATCTCTACCACAGACAATATGTGCGATTTAACTATCTGGGAAGTTTTTTAACAGAAGACGGAAAGTGTGACACTGGAATCCGAAGGCATATTGGAATAGCGAAAGATGCTTTCCAAAAGCTAAGCAAAGTATTGAAATACAGGAAAATTTTGTTAGAAACAAAGAAAAGACTGTTGAACTGTCGTGTAATATCAATCCTCCTATATGGCAGTGAATGCTGAACAATCTCTTTACAGTTGGAGAGAAGACTTGCAGTAACAGAGATGTGGTTCTACAGAAGGATGATGAGAATACCATAGACAAAGTAAGCAATGAGAAATTTAAAAGAAATTGGAAACAAAAAGAACAATTGTATTTCAAATCAGAAAGAGACAGTTGAAATTTCTGAGATACATAATGAGGAAAGAGGGCTTGAAAAATTTGACACTCACAAGACATATCAAAGGCAAGAGGGACAGTGGAAAGCAGCGAGTAATTTACCTAATGAAATTGTGTATATGGATGACAGACTAGAGAAGGGGTGGAATAGTAATAAGAGCTGCAAAGAATAGGAAATTGTGGAGAGCCGTGGTCAAACACATTCTAAAAGGACATGACATATAGAAGAAGAAGAAGAAGAAGAAGAAGAAGAAGAAGAAGAAGAAGACAATATATTTCAGTTATTATGAACTTTAAACTTTCTTGGTGATTCCCTTAAAAATTAATAACATGTAGTGCTCAAAACATTGTTCTATACTCGTGATTTTTCAAGTGGCAAATCATAGTTCTGTTTTCTTTCCACATTACACTCTACAAAAAAAAAAAAGTAAGAAAAAAGAAAAGTTCTTTGAACACAGCTAACCTTTAGAATTTGAAGGGAGACATCACTTTATTTTTCATTATTTACATTAATTACTTGAAGCAACAGAAATGTGATTCTACAGAAGGATGCTGAGTATACCATAGACTGAACATGTAAGCAACGACAAACTTTTAGAGAAAATGAAAACGAAAAGAACACTTATACATAGCATCAGAAAGAGATTTTTAGGGCACATAATGAGGAAAGAGGGTTTGGAAAATTTGATACTCACAGGACAGATTGAAGCAAAGAAGAACAGAGGAAAACAATGCATAACCTACCAAGAGCTTGAATAAACTGATGGTAGGACAGGGTTTTGGTGAGATAACAAAAAGACAAAATTTATTCAGAACTACAAAGGAAAGGAAATTGTGAACAGCCATGATCGCCAATGTCCTGACGGGACATGGTACATAAAAGAAGAAGAATTACATGCAGCCATATTATCAAATATTTTTAATGTTTTTAAATATCCAGATAGGCTAGCGGTAAATTCATATTTTTTACTGAAATATCTAACCATCATCTTGGATTAAGCTCCTTACTCGTCCAAGTGGTAGAATTTAAATTAACTGTTTTTCACATAAAGAAAACAAGGAAAAATAATTTTTGAACAATTATTGTAGATTAGCATTCATTAGACCTTCTTGACATTTATCAGAACGAAAAAATATTGATTTTCTTACATAATTTCAGGCAGTGAGGTCCTCTTTATAATACAGAGTGTCAAATGGATCCCTGATTTTAAAGAGTTATCTGTACTTTGTTTTTATTTACAAATATCAATATCTGTCTATATTTCTGAGATGAGGTATTGTAATTATTTAAACTATTTACAATATTCAGGCTGTTATCCTCATCTTTGTTGCCATATTCACAATATTTCAGCTGTTGTACGCTTCGGCCTTCTTCAGGTGATTGGAATTACCAACACTTTTATCCACTGTGTATAAAAGCATTGGTTGTAGTAATCCAGTGACTTCACCCAAAGAGTTTTGAGTTCAATACCTGGCTACAGCAGAGGTGAACAAAAACTTGGAGAGTTGAGTTAAAAGGGAAATAACTGATACTGAGATATCCGGAAGAGGTATGGCATGTGGAAGTAGAACAATCTACCCCAGTGGATAAAATAAAGGGTTCAGTTCAAAATTCCAATCCAAAGAAAGAAGGCCGTAGTGTACAACGGCCGAAATGTCGTGAACATGGCAATAAAGATGAGGATAACAGACTGAACATTGTAAATATTGTAAAGGATTACAAATGTCAAATTTGAAACTGTTCTTACATCATTGATAACTACATACTATTATGTATCGGGTAAAAGGATGTAACTACAGTTTCAAACTTGACATTTCTAAATAAAAACAAAGTATAGATAACTCTTTAAGAAATCAGGGATCGATTTGGCACTATATTTCTATTATAAACAGGACTCCCACTACTAAAATGATAAAAAAATCAATACTTTTTTGATTCTGACAAAGTTTGTTTATAGAAAAAGCTCTTAGAAATACCAATCTACATAAATTATTTCCCACTCCAATTTTTTCTCCGTTTTTCACAAACCAACCAACTTATTTAAATATTGCCAAAGTCAATTTTATAATTTTGTCCGCAAAAAAAAATTAGTTTCAACTGAGTTAAGTAAATTGTGAGTTGATATTGTTCTTCTATGTGCCATGCTCCTTCCAGACGTTGGCGATCATGGCTCTCCACAACTTCCACCATCCATTTACTCAAATTTGCCAGGTAAGTTCTGTGTTGTTTTCTTCTGTCTGTCTTACCTTCAATCTGTTCTGTGAGTATCAAATTTTCCAAACCTTCTTTCCTCATTACATGCACTAGAAATTTCAACTCGCTCTTCCTGATGTTAAATATAACTGTCCTTTTTGTTTCTATTTTCTCTAAAAATCCATAATTGTTCATATATTTAGTCCATGATATTCTAAGCATCCTTCTGTTGAACCACATTTCTGAATGCTTCAAGTCTCTTCTTCATCTGTGAGGAGATTGTTCAGCATTCACTGCCATGTAGGACGACTACTATTACATAACAGTTCAGTACTCTTTTGTTTTATACTATGTCAAATAAAAAAATCATACTAATATGGTTTCTTTTTTTCTTTCACATCATTTCATCATTTTCATTATTCCAAGTTACAATTTTTAAATTGAAGCATTTTATTATGTAAGTTAGTAATGATTAAAGAAGTATCTACCAAAATTGAATTGACTGCCTTTGATAATGATTATAATTACTAAATAAATTTTATTAAATAATTTTATTAAATAAACTTGTAGGTTGCTACAATATTTATTAGAAAACTTGAAAAATGCTTTCTTCAAAAGTTTATCTTTAATGTAGGCATTTTAAATTTTGTCATCTAAGAATTAAAATCTTAAAGCAAATTTAGAAGGTGAATTTATAAAAATATAATTCTAATATACTTCTTGTGGTTCCTACAAAAAAATTGTGAATGTTCAAATTTGTTTACAATCATGCATGCTGAAAATGGACACTTAGTGATGAAGATTTCAAATTTTACAGTTTAGTATTCTGGGTGGGGTCATCACTAGCAGATGCCTCATCATTCTTTGTTCTCTTTTTCTTTCCTAAAGAACTTGGTAAAGAACTGGTGGCACTGGTTATAACTCAATACTATTTTGCAGTTTAGAATTAAGTATGCATAAGCAGTGAAAAACTCACTGAAATATTCTCTCAAAATTCCAGTTTCTTAAGTCTTTTAAGTCAGGTGCCAGAGAGCCAGAAATTATTATTTTATAGAAATTATTAAAATATTAAATGTTTCTTTATACACGTTGGAAGCATTAATCCATCAGATGGAGCAAGAATTCCCCAAATTTGCACTTAGAACAGCAATGTCAAAAATTCTTGTCTTTAGAGTGGAGAGTTGTCAAAAGGACTTATGAATAGCTATAATGATAATGTCATTCTCAGTTGAGAAAAAAACACTATTATTAAAAAAAAATACATTATTATACTAGAAAGCATTTAATAAATCATTTCAGTATAAAAAGTTTAATTTTTATTTAAACACTTACTCTTGGTTTTTATTATTACAATTAATAGAAACTCCAAAAAATAATCTTTTGTCAGCTTTTGTTCCCAGAATGAAATGTTTGCTCAGTCTATTGAATTCAAAATGGATGTTTAACACTAAATATAAATCATGAAGCAGTAGACAGAAATGTGCTGGTGTAATTGAGTTGTATCCATTGGTAAATAAGAAAACTAAAAGATAAAAATAGAGAAACAGGGATGTTTTAAACCCTGATAGCATCAAACCTGAACTTAAAACCTATTTCAAAGACCAAAAGAAGATATAAACAATAATAAGCAGTTAACATTTATTTTAGATTGTTGCGGGTGCCCTATTTAAAATTCTGATATTTTCAATGTTCTATTCATTCTTTTCTGCAAACAAAAGATTTGTCTGTATTTCTGAGATGAACTATTTTAACTATTTACACTATTTACATTGTTGTCCTCAACTTTATTATCATATTCATGATGTTTCAGAAGTTGAAGAGTTGTGTTACTAAAAGGGAGATAACTGAAACCAAAATATCCAGAAAATGCATGGCACATGGAACTAGAAAAATCTACCCTGGTGAATGAAATAAAATGTTCTGTTCGAAATTCCAATGTACATTAGCTGAAGAAGGCCGGGGTATACAATGGCTGAAATGTTGTGAATATGGCAATAAGGATGAGGAGAACATTCCAAACAATGTAAATAGTTACAATATCCCATCTCAGAAATATAGACAGATCCTGTAGAAGGCCAAAACATTGTGAATATGGCAATAAAGATGAGGACAACAGTCTGAACAATGTAAATAGTGTAAATAGTTACAATATCTCATCTCAGGAATATAGACAGATCCTGAAGAAGGCCAGAACATATAATGGCCGAAATGTTGTGAATATGACAATATGGATGAAGACAGCAGTTCGAACAACGTAACTAGTGTAAATACTAAACAAAAGATTGTTATCAAGTTTCTTACTTGATTATTATAGTTAATTATATTAAAGCTATTTTAATTCTACAACTATGAATAGATTTTGTATGTTTATATTTATTCCTTAAAAAAAGAAGAGATCTCTGAATGCATAAGGACAGGGAATGTCATTTTATATAAAAGTGTTGTGCACTGTTCAGACTCTAATTCTTTAACTTAAATGACAAAAACAGACCTTAAAATTTCATCTGGCTCAATGTACCCACTTCTAGAATACCATCCCAAAATACCAAGGTCGTAAAACATCTTTTTTGATCAATCAGAGAAAGGCTAATGAGGTTTTCACTATAAAGCCAATACCAGTTTCACCCATAAAGGTAGATTCAACCAGGCTGGCATTAGCTATGGACTCTCGTATCAGGCAAAGTTAACCAGGTCATCAGCAATGACACCAATGTGGTTGCATCAACAGTGATGCCTTTGACCAGTGACATAACCAGCAGAAGCAGCAGACTAACTCTCGGCTATTGCAAAGCAATAAATAATTCATAGATTATTTCATCTGTAAGTCTATCTCATTTGACTACATATATATGTTTATTTCCTTCCACATGTCTATCCTAACTACTACCTTGTGTTATACTCTGAACAAACTCTCAGTCTCCCATCACTGATGTACAATACCCAGAACAAGAAAATGATCAAAGGTTGGAAATCACAAGGAAATAAAAAATTATGTTACTTATCTCAACCAAGTCTAAACTCAACTTGTTGTTTTGTCAATTTTCTATTTTTTTTTTATTGACAAGTAAGGCCATCATTACAAGATTTCTTAACCTCTGTTTTTTCAAATAACAAAATTAGTTTTTTTTTAAATATAATTTTAATCTTTCCTTCTGAAATTTATCTGCAAGGCATAAAATGTCAATTATATCCCTAAAATAATATTTAAACTTGTCCAGGTTTCCATTTCTACTGTTCCAAATTGTTAGTGATATTTATTAATTCAAATTTAAAACATGCTATTGTCCAATTAAATTTATATCCCCATTCAGCTAATCAGCAGATGTTTGTGCCTCTGATCTCATTGTTTTTTTCCTTGCCTCAAAGATATTGCTAATCCAATTTAGAATTTCATCAATCTAAAACTTTTCCCACAAAAACATAAGAAATTTGACTTTTCTTCTTTATTATATATGCATTCATATATGAAACCCCCAGAAAGTAAAAATAATAATAATTTAAGCCAGCCTGATTGGAATAAAGATTTTAATAATTAATGGTTATCTCTAGAATCTTTAAACATTCCAAAATATTCATTCCTAAACATTAAGTCACTTAAATTGGATAGAATAAAATCTGCTCAGTATGAATCAAAATTGATAAAAGAATTTTTTTATATTTTCCCAAGAAAATATTTTTTATTTATTTTATCTCATATTTATATAGTCTAATGCCAAATATGGTCTCTTTTGTCAGACAAAATATAATTTTATAAGCTTGTTAAACAAATGGGTAAATTTTGGTCTTTTACAGAAAACAAGCACCATTAACGTAAATGCATAACTGCATGCTTAAATATAAGCAACCTATTAGTACAAGAAATGACAATAAGGACATATGGTTTCACAAAATAACACAACTCCACAAAAGCATGCATACTCACACTATAATTAAACTACAACTGATTACCTTGCACACATTATACAAGTCTTGTGATCACTCAATTGTTATAAAGAAAAATTATAGAACACAAAACAACATTGCATCTTAAGTCAGAAACAAAGTTGGAAATAAAAAAAAAAATCCCGAATTTGTTAAGTTTTGCATGCAGCAAACTCTGTTTATATTGTGTCAGTTTTAACACAGATTGGATCCCAGACATTGTATCAGAACCATATGGGCATTTTGGACAATGGGGAGGAAAGAAGAAGAAGAAGAAAAAAAAGTCTAAAATCATAGTAGCAAAACATTACAAAACTTAAATAGATTTGCCCACCTGTCTATAGGTCTATATTTAATATAATCTTTATTCTTAATAAATCATTTGCCTGCACATCTATAGGTCTAATCTTAATAAAATGTAATCTTTGTTCTAAGTAAAGCATTTGCCTACCAATAGCTAGGCTTTCTCTTAGCATCATACAATCTTTATTCATAGTAAAGCATTGACCCACCAATTCATAGGTCTACTCTCAGTACAATGTAATATTTATTCTTAGTAATTCATAGGCCTATTCTTACTATAAAAAAAATCTTTATTCTTAGTAAAGAACTTGCCCACTAGTCCTTAGTCCTACTTTTGTAGAATGTCACCTTTATTCTTAATGAATTACTTGCACACCTGTCCATAAGCTTAATCTATGTACAATGTCATCTTTATTCTTAGTAAATTATTTGCACACCTGTTCATAGACCCAGACTATGTACAATGTCATCTTTATTCTTATTTGCACACCTGTCCATAGGCCTAATTTTTGTATGATGTCACCTTTATTCTTAGTAAATTATTTACACATCTATCCACAGGCCTAATCTATGTACAATGTTATTTTAATTCTTAGTAAAATATTTACATGCCTGTCCATAGACCTACTCCTCATATGAAGTAACATCTATTGCAACATTGACTCAATTAATAATTTAAAAATTATTTTGTTTTTTTCCCAACTGGCTAATTTAATCTTTTCAATGAATTCTGGATTTTTCCCCTAAATTAATAACTATTTTTAGGAAGAAAAAACTCATAAAAAGGGTCTTGAGAAAGTTAGAAATAAAAAAGAAAATAATGACCACTGACAATACCTTTTTTATTGATTTTACTGTTACAACAAACTTTTAGGGAAACCCTTACAAAAATATTTATTATATGGGAATGAATTTTGATACATTATGCATTGCTTTATTTATTTTATCTTTTTTAAGTTAATTTGAAAGAAATTATTATCTTTTAATTATCTACAATCATAAATTCTAGATGATTCCTAATTCAAAAACCTTTTTGAAAATTTCTCTATATTTTCATAAATAAATTTGCTTTATTGTCGATTCTAATCAAAATGAAATGTTACTTGTCCCCTCACAAATGGACATTTTTTTTTAACTTTAACAGAACTGCAAGAATCAATCCAACCAAATGACCATTTATCATGAAGCTAATTTTTTAACATAAAATTACGTAATTTTGATAAAGTTTGCAACTAATTTTCTTAGTTTTACTTATTTTTATAGCTAATTGTTTTTTCTACTGTTTGAAAATAAATTTGATATTAAGAACTATTAGTGAATACACACACACAGACTGTATTTGCCATTGCATCATGATACCTATATACGACATTGAAATAAATGTTTACACTAACACCATTTAAAATGTATGCAAATTTCTCAATGAACCAAAGAAAGCATGAGCAAATTTCCCAAATGAAGAAATGACTGCTGCCTAAAACAGGAAAGCAAAGGAAAGAGACTTGACCCATCTAGCATAGGTTATCATTGCTTAAAGATATATATATATATATATATATATATATATGTGTGTGTATATAATTTTTTTTTTTTACTTTGGTCTACTTGGTACATTGAGCACTTTTACATTTTTTTATTTTACTCGATTAGTTTTTTTTTTTTCTTTTGACTAGGCATTGTGGTGTTGGGTCATTTTTTTTCAACCAACACGGATGTTTTTAGTCTTTTCTTTTTTTCTGAATTTTTCTCTGATACCAGTTCGTTTAAATATATTTTTATTTGAAAATTGTACTATCTAGATTTTTTATCACACCAGTCGAGTATAGGTATTAAAATATACATAATGTGTGTGTATATATATATATATATATATATATATATATATATATATATATATATATATATATATATATATATATATATATATATATATATATATATATATATATATATGTAAAGAATTAATATATATTATTATTAATAACATTTTTATTACTTCAAACATTACAAATATTTTCATGGCATTTGCTCTGACAAGTTTTTTTTCCCTGGTGCCCTGACTACATGAATTTAAGCATGCTACTCGATTGGCATCTAGATCCCACCTTTTTACTGTTGAAATAGTTAAATGCAACCAGCACTTCTACTCCAACATTTTATTTTCTTGCACTTCCTGCCTGTGGAGCTCCCTTCCATTTACTTGCTTCCCTGAAAATTACAATCTTCAAAAATTTTAATGCAACGTCAATCACCATCTTCTATCTTCTTGAATCCTGTTTATCTTTTATCCTTTCCTCGGTCCCCTCTATACCCAATCTTTTCTCTCACTTTAACTCTCTGTAACCCTGTCTGTGTCTTAGTGGCATTACCACATTGTCTGGGGTGAAATGATTAAAAGAAAATATATATATTTGTGTACATGGTCTACTTTTTAAATAGTGTTTATTTTGTCTATTTGTCTGCACACTTGAGAAAACTTAATGAAGAAATGTGCTTTCCAGCAGGATTTGAACCTGCATCCTCTATTTGAAGGCAAATAGAACTTTGCTTGATTGTTGTCCAAGCACTACAGATCAGACGGTGGTTTCTCCTGTAAAGTGGGGATGCAAGGTATCCATTAAAAATAATGTTTGATATATATATATATATATATATATATATATATATATATATATTAAATATAAAGTGTGTTCCCATAACTTGGACTGATTTTAATGTGAATTAAGTTTAAGCATCTAATGATTTTTCTTTTTCTTTCAGATTTGGCAGACATTTGGCAATATTATTTTTCACACATAATTGCCATGACTTAAATAACATGATCCAATAGAGAAATAAATAAATTTTCACAAATAACACTGATTTATTTACTGCTGACTTTGATCTATCTTAATGAAACACCCTTATATATAATCCATCTTAATGAAACACCCTATATATATATAACATCAAACATTATCAGATCAGACGATGGCTTCTCCTGCAAAGGAGGATGAAAAGTATCCACTAAAAATAATATTTGATGTCATATATATATATATATATATATATATATATATATATATGAGTATGATAAAAAACATACTTATACACACGTATACATGTATGTACATACATATTTTTTATCTCAGGCATTATAAAAATAGTGCTCAATATTATATAACAGAACTATTAAGTATATATTAGTGAATATATATAATTTCCCATGTTGATAGCATGACTTGAAATTTCATGCAAACACACAATCCTCAGGTGAAAACACACAATTTTCAGGTGCAAAAGGATGTCACACACATATATATATATATATATATATATATATATATATATATATATATATACTACCAATAATCTGAAAGTCTTCTACGATAAAAACTGTATCATTCTGATTTAGAATAACAAAATTTGATGAAATTATTTTGGGATGAGAATTTCTCCAGTCTTCAAGGAAGCAATATCTTTTTGAAAATAACATGCAACCAAAAATTGAAATACACAACTTTTTATCAGCAATCTCTAATATTTATCAAATAACATTGTAAGTTCATATTTTACATAGCCTAAAAATGAAAGCTAAATTCCTTGCTGATATGGTATAGATAAAGAATTCTCTTTCTAGTCAAATTGCCTTGATGAAAATCAAACATGAATCTTTTTCACTGAAGCAATGATTTGTACATTAAATATTACATGGTAGTCTTTAAGCTTTGTGCCTGCAAAAAAAAACAGGGTGGTTTTTCCCTTGACACCACTTTTATTTTAACTACCTTCACTCATCAGTAATGTTTATTGTTTAAAAAGTGAGCATTATAAGTGTAATAAAACCTAAACATATGATGAAAGTGAATTTATACATTGTTTTATCTTACTGAGAATTTACAACAAAAATATTAAACATGATTTATTTATTAGATTGTTTATTTACAAGAATAATTTTACATTTACAACATTCTAAAAACTAATACAATGTAATATTTATTATTTACCAATCTATAAAGAAATAAATATGAAAACAATTTTTTATTCATAAACATTTACTAAATTATTAAAATATATGAACCAACTATAGTGAAATTACCATTTTATAAAGTTTGAATCAATTAGCTAATGTTTTGCCAACCATTTCAATAAACAATATAATAAATAAACAGTATAAATAAACAATTTAATAAATAAATAATGTTTATTATTTTTGTTGCCTGTTCCCAAGAACAAAGCAAATGTATAAATTCACTTTCATAAGTTTAGATTTTATTAAAACAATAAACATTACCAAAGAGTGAATGTAGTTAAAATAATAGCAGTGTCAAGGGAAAAATGGTTCTTTTGATACATCATGTTTTTTTGCAAGCATGAAGGTTAAAGATTGCCAATTAGTCAATACATTGAATTACAATTCCTACCATTGACTTTATGCACCCCGCTTTATTTAGTTCATTTAGTTATCTAGTTAGATAATTTCAAGTATTTGTGTAAAAAATAACTTTTTGCTATTATTTGCTAATGATCACTTGCAACTCTAAATATATTTGGTAAAGAGTTGGCTATATATTCAACACATTGTGCTAGAGTACCTTTTTTCTTTTAGAACAATAATACAACACAAATTTAGATTTTGTAAGAAAAAAAACAAAAATTTTATTTACTCTTTTATTGTCTTCATGTTTCCAAAACTGATAATACCCTTCCACAGCCTCGTTATCTGAACATAAATGAGCTGACACTGATTTAACTTTATTTATTAGGCTTAATATGCTAATTTTTCAAGTGAGACTTTAATCATTTTCAAATTGCAATTTGAGTGACAGCTGTTTAGCTCATGTAAAAGACATGGTGTCAATAAAAACCAAAGAACATTATCAAGTGTAAGTTTTTATTTCTTTATGGTCTTTCCTAGCCATTTGAAAATTCAAATAGTTTATTCTTATTTTATCTCACAAATTTATTAAACAAGAGTAAAAATTATTTGTTCCTCTGGTTAGGCACTAATTTTTATAGGTAAAA
Source organism: Acanthosepion pharaonis (assembly GCA_903632075.3). NCBI lineage: Eukaryota > Metazoa > Mollusca > Cephalopoda > Sepiida > Sepiidae > Acanthosepion > Acanthosepion pharaonis. Next base: position 1,214,477 of record CAHIKZ030000685.1, on the reverse strand, counting down.
TATTCAGAATTTTCAGCAATAATTCATAAAAAATTATCACTTTAAGTGTGAGTAGGGTTTTAATGAAAAATGCCAGTTAAATAATAAAAATAAACTAGAAAACAGCAGGGTGTATAGTATAGCAAAATGTATTTTCTAGTAAAGTTCTGATCATTTAATGATATTTTTGCTTAAGGCATTTCATTGCTAAAATGCAGTCATTTTGTATTGATTATTTAGCAAAGTTTAACAAACGTATCCACCAAAAATGTACCCACCAAAAATGTTCTGTCAAAAGATGTTTTCCTTTTGATGCTGCTATTACTGTATACTGGATTTATGTATTTTCTTTTTTTTGAGAATTTACACCAAAAATGCTAAACAGTATTTATTTATTAGATTGTTTATTTACAAGAATAATTTTATATTTACAAGATTATAAAAATATGTGAACCAACTATAAAGCAATATTTATTATTTACCAATTTATAAAGAAATAACTATGAAACAAATACTTTATTCATAATTTTATAAAAATGTCTTTGAACAAGAGAACAAGTATATATAAACACATAACTACAATTAAACGTAATTATAAATTTTGAAAAAATGCATTTTCTAAGCATTTTTTTCATTTACACTCACCAAAGAAATTCACTAAAATAGATTGAGCCAAGAAAAAATGTATAAATCCAGTTTCATATGTTTGTGTTTCATTAAAATTCTAAAAATAGCTTTTTAAAAGAATATAAATTGCCGAGGTTGTATAGAGTAATAGGGGTGTATTGTAGCATATCTATGGATGGTAATGGGTATGTCCCCATTCATATAAATACAGTAGTAAATACTGTATGTGGGTCTGCAGTTGAAGATTTGTCTCCAGCTGTGCTGGTCAAGCTCTCTGCCTGGAGGCAGAGAGGATCCCCAGACAAGGCTCTTTCAAAGAGCAGAGTCTTGTCTTGGGAAACAGCTACCTGACCCCATTTTATACAGGGTTTACAGGGAATTTTTGGCTGAGCCTATGGACTCGGATACCCCACATTAAATTCGGCCTTGTGCCACATCTGACTGTGTGGGGCAGTTGGTAGATATCCTGCAGTTGGAGATTCGTCTCCAGCTGTGCTGATCAAACTCTCTGTCTCCGAGCAGAAAGGATCCCTAGACGAGGCTGTGTTGAAGGCCAGAATCTCATCTCGGGAAACAGCTACCTCACCCCTTTTTATACGGGGTCTATGGGGGATTTTTGGCCGAGCCTACATGCTTGGATACCCCACATTAATTTCGGCCTTGTGCCACATCTGATCATGTAGAGTGGTTGGTAGATATCCTGCAGTTGGAGATTTATTGTGGAATTCACTTGACTCACTTCTAGCAATTGACTACTACTTCTACGCACCGCTGGCAAATCTTATATGTGTTGTTCTTGTCCTAAGTATTATTGTTCATTACTAACCTTCATGTGATTATTCTATTCAGTAACCTAGGTTACAATAGGGTGTCAAGAGATAAAAACTTTCTTTTGACACACTGTTTTTTTGTGGGTACATTTGTTAAATTTTGCTGATTATTTTTTACCTAAAAATATTTTTAAATATATGTTTATAACTGACAACAAAGTTGAAATATTTTTATTTTGGTTTAATATCAAGTGGGAAGCTATTTGGCTAAAGTACAACAGTAAACTAGACTTCAAATTTTACTTAAAAGTTTAAAAAATCTTGGATATCATTTATTTAACTAATTTTTTTTATCTTAAATAATATGTCTATAATAAAACCTATCATTATCATTATTTAATATTGCTACTACAAATATTATTATCATCATTATTATTTCCTTGGATTTCTGTTCTGTTATATACACATTTCCTTCTGGGTCCCAACCAGAGACCTAAGGTCAGAAATGGTTTCATGATATTTTCTACTGATCATTTTTGTAATAAAAACAAAAAAAAAATCTAAGATCACACACACTTTACATAGATAAAGCCTTTCATAATGTGTGAGCTGTACTTGTAAGTTCAATTTTTTGTATTTCTTTAAGGCATAGGCTACCAGGAATTCTTTCAGTGAGTCTATTGAACCTTTTTCAATAAATCTGACGGCTCCAACTATAACTATTGTTATTATATTATCATTATTATTATTATTATTATTATCATTATTATTATTATTATTATTATTATTAATACTATCAGTTATTAGCACAGAAAGTGGGATTGGCATATTGAATTTAAATTCCTGCCAAGGCCATTGCATTCACTTTCACACAAATACTGTTGGAAACATATGAATCCATTTCTTCTCTCTCCAGTTATGGAATAAATAGCAGGACAGACAGGGTTCTCTAGCTTTAGTCAATAACCAACCTAGGAGAAGGACAACTCTGAATTCAAAATTGGTTGGACATAGGTTATCAGTTCCACCCTGTAAAAACCTACTTAATATTGGAACCAAAAAACAACACCTAGCTCAAAGATTTTTTTGGCTCTATAGGCAGTTGACAGGGTTAATATACATATATTATTTAATATTACTAATATAAATATTATTATTATTATTATTATATTATTATATCATTACTATATATATTATATTATAATTTAATATTGCTACTATATTATTTTAATATCACAATTACACATTACTATTTTTACTTTAGACATTATTAATATTGCTACTACAAAAATTATTATTACTATTTAATATTTTTACTTCTTCTTCTCTGTGTCATGTATCTTCAAGACATGGATGATTATGGCTCTCCATAACTTCCTGATCTTTGTAGTTCTTAGTAAGTTTTTTTTTCTCTCTCTAAATCCCTGTTCTGCCAATCATTTACACAAGTTCATTAGGTAGATCATTCACAGCTTCCCTTTTTTCCTTTTGCCTTCAATATATCCTGTGAGTGTCAAATTCTCCAAGCCCTCTTTCCTCATTATGTACCTGAAAAATTTCAACTGTCTCTTTCTGATTCTAAGTGTCCATTTTGCTTCCATTTTCCAAAAAAACTTTGTTATTTCTCACATATTCAGTCCATGGATCCTCAGCATCCTTCTCTAGAACAACTTTTACAGATATTATTTTCATATAGTACTGCTACTTTTATTATTATTTATAATTTTTTTTATTGCTACTATGATTATTAGTATCCTTAATATGTTACTTATGATTAACAAATTTGGTAGGTACTGCTTTAGTCACTAAACGAAAATGTTTACATTAATTTTTGTTTCAAGTGCTGGTTGCATTATGTTATTAATATGAGTGCATTACCAATATTTTGGTGATAATAATGTTTGTTTTTTTTTTCAGATACAAGTCCTACTATTTAACCCAAAGCTGAGAGGAAAGAATTGAATTTGTACCGTTTCCAAAACTAATTGCACATAAGTGAATGAAGTAACTCGACTGGAATTTGAACTTGGATCTCTGATTTCTCATTTTGAGCCTTTATCGACTGACACCACCTGCACAACCTTCAAGATGCAAACAAACAAAAGATTCAAGTTCAGAATGATAACAGATCAATGGCAAAAAGTAAAAGCCTATTCTTGCACCTGGTGTATTTCCTTGTGTATAACATAATGGCATACCACTGATTCCTTTTTTTTTCAGCATCTATTGTTCCAGACCCATACAGGATTATTCACTTAGCTGGATGACCAGGGAATACACCTTCGATCCACTAATTATACATATCTAAAATCTTTAAAGCAATTACAAACATCAATTAAACAAATATTTCTCATACCATTGTTTCACTAGTGGAGCATATTTTAAAACATATTTTCTTGATATCAGCTGAGCATTAATTTTGATTATTTTATCAATATACACAGAAAAGACTGAAATACAAAATATTCTTATGCATTGTGTTAAAATAGAATTAATGCTCATCTGGTATAAAAAAAAAATATGTTTTGAAATATGTTCCATTAGTAGAACAAGGGGTACCAAATTATTTAATAAATGTCTTAATAAGCTTGATAGAATTTACCACATAAAACATATGAAAAGCAGGAAAAACTCAGCCTTTATAGAACTATTGCATATGAATATCATGTACACCCTTTATCCAGACTAAAGACCAAGGATTACTTGCCTCTATAAAGTTGTTGGGCTTAATTTTCTCTCTTTGATGGCATCTTTGCAACAAATTAAGGAAACAAAGAAAATATCAATTTATATTTTAGACCCTGCCTCCTGTAAATAAAATGAATTGCTCCACTATCATTTTAATATATGTCAATATTTCAATTATGCAACAGTCAGTTTTCAATCAGTATTGTGCATAAAACTCAGTTTTGCTACTGGGGAGAAAAAATGTATATATATTATTAATAAAAATAATTATAGCTCTGTTATTATATAGTGAGCACTATTTTGCTCTATAGTGCACCAGCACTCAATGTGCAATATTATATAATATATATATATATATATATATATATATATATATATATATATATATATATATATATATGGTGGACTTTCCCATTGTATTGGACATATGAGAGTCAAGCAGCTCAGTTCCTAGGAACCTACAGCCCAGACACCACCACATAACTGAGCTGCTTGACCCTCATATTTTGAATATGATGGGAGAGTCTATATATATATATATATATATATATATATATGTGAAATGGACATAGTCCAACAATTATTTTAAGACATTTTTATGTTTATACATTCTTTTTATACATCCAAATATTTAAGTAAATGCTCTGTTTTATAATAAAAATATCTTAAAATAATTGTTGGACTTTGTCCATTTCATAATGTGTGACGTCATTTGTTTATATCTGGATACGCTTTGGGCAGATATGAATGTACATGAGAGATTCATGGAAGCTTGAAGTTTAAAAACAGTAAAATTGACCCTGCTAATCGAACAATCCTCCGTGGCTTGATTGGTTAAGGCACATCAGACTAAATGATGGTTCCGTATAGGATACAGGTTCGATTCCTGTCGGAGGACGAATATTTTCTGTGAAAATTTCTCTCAGACATTCAGGTCGGTAATGTTATAATACTGTTTATTACAAAACAGAGCATTTACTTAAATATTTGTATCTATAAAAAGAATGTATAAACATAAAAATGTCTTAAAAGATAGATATATATATATATATATATATATATATATATATATATATATATATATATATATATATATATATATAATACATTGAATGCTTGTGCTAAAAAAATAGTATTCAATATATAATAACAGAGCTATAATTATTTATATTAATAATAAATATACATTTTTTGCTCACCAGTAACAAAACTCTGAGTTTTCTGCACAACACTGATTGAAAACTGATTGTTGTATAATTGAAATATTGACATATATACCATATACTACATGCCACAAGGTCCCCAAACAACCTTCTGCCATTTTTGAATTCAGAGTTGTCCTTCTCCTAGACCAATTGCCATCCAAGGCTATAGAACCCAGTCTGCCCTGCTATTTACCCATAGCTGGAGGGAGAAGGGGATTAATACCTTTCCCAAGGGTATTAGCACGTAAGTGAATGTAATGGATTCAACTGGCATTCAAACTTGGCTCTCCGATTCCTCAATCCAAGCCACTATCCACTATGCCTATATATATATATATATACATACATACACACACATACATACATACATACATACATATATATATATATATATATATATATATATGTGTGTGTGTGTGTGTGTGTGTATATATAAAATCAATCTTCTAGTAAGATAAATTGAAAAGTATATTCCTTATTATGCAGGAGAGTAGCCATGAATTTAAGCCAAACCTTTCTGGTCACTTATCCAGGAAATAACAAAACCAAATATATTAGACCTAATATTTTTAGAATCACAAAACAAAAAATAAGGTAATTTTTTTATAATCTTATTTTCATCTTTGCCATGTAAAAAAAATATAAATCTAATATTAAATACTTCAAAAGTAATATTGAATTTAAACTTTTAGTGTCCATTGTTTTGCTAGGGGAACATATTTTAAGATATACATTTTTGATACCAGACAACACTTAATTGTAGTTTAACAGAATATGTAAGCACCTACTGTATTTTAATCTTTTCTGTTTATGTTATTGATAAAATATAAAAATTAATGCTCATCTGGTCTCAAGAAAATATGTCTTAAAATATGTTCCAATATTGGACAATAAAAGGTAAAATTCTTTGATAGATATCTCAAGCTGGACAGAATCTACCACATTAAACATGTGTAAAGCAAGCAATAGTCAGCCTTTACAGAACACTGCATTCCTTGTTTGGATAAATGATGTAGAATTTATTTAGTGGTTAATTATATTCTATTCATGTTATTACGGTACAGTCATTTAGGATAGGCTGAACAGATGTCCAGTTGTCTTTCCCTAGGCCTACAGATGTGCAATATATTATATCATTTTGTTTAGAGGCACTGAAGCAACCATTGACATAAAAATCACCAGTTCAACTGTCTTTACCTGAAATATTTTAACCATAATTTTTAACTCTACTATTAAAAACTATTTTACTCTCTGTATCAATTGGTTTCTTAAAAAGCTTAATATGTTTATACTTCATTGAAGAAATAAAATAAACCTCTTTCCTAAACCAGCAAATTACCATGACAAATTTAACAAGTAAAAGGTAATGTATTGTTGACACATCTAAGATTTTGTATCAGCCAAAAACCCTTTTCATGCAACAGGAATTATGACAATTTTACACAACTTCATAAATTTAAGTTTATAACAATAAAAAATATAATTTAAATTTATTAGGGTGTCAGGTTTGATAAATATAAATATTGCACACCTTGGTCAAACTTAAATTCAAATGATTTTTAATGCTATTTTTTAGTATATAAGTTTGTCCCATGATGTAAATATTTTATTTCAATTTACATATGCAAATTAGAAATCACTGAAATTTAAATTTGAACAGGGTGCCTTGTATTTTTATTTAGTAAACTTGGCAAACCTAATGTTCATAATAATAAAGAAATATATAATTTAAGTTTATAATATTAAAAAAATATAATTTAAATTATACTAATAAAAAATATGATCTAAATTTAAAATAATAAAATATATAATTTAAATTACGATAATAAAAAATATAATTTAAATTTAAAATATAGAAAAATATGATTTAAATTTATAATAAAAAAGATAATTTTAGAATAAATAAGTTTATTTTTAAGTTTATAAGAATAGAAATATTTAAAAAAAATCAATTCACTGATTTAAAAAATATTTTTTTAAAATTAATTTACTTGGAACTAAGACTTCTTTTCAGAAGAAAGTCTATTAAAACAGGATAAAATTGATTAAATGCATTTTAAAAGATGCAAGATTTTTATTAATGACAAAATAAATTAACAATGTTTTTTTTTAAAAAAAGGGTAACAGAGAATGAGAATAAAAAGAGACAGAAGTATGAAAGCTTGACTAAAAAAAGCAAAAAAAGCAAAAAAGAACCAAAATATTGATAAAATTTTTGTTACTTACTTGTAGCATTTTTATTCTGTGTTGATTCTTCCAACAGTCTTTGATAGAACGTCTCCAGCTGCTCCAGGATAAAGCATGAAGTTGGCCGATCTTCAGGGACATAACTCCAACACTTCAGTTTTAATTGATATCTGCAGAAGCAAGAAGAAAAGAAATTAAAACAAGATCCAATAATGAAAGCAACATTATGGCAACATAGCAATAAATATCTTTACACTTATAAAAGGTAGTCAAAACGTTTGTGGAAAAACAGAAAACATTAAGAGATGGATTCCGAAAGAGATGGATTCCGAAAGAGATGGATTCAAAAAGAGATGGATTCAAAAAGAGATGGATTCTGAAATAAGAGATGGATTCAAAAAGAGATGGATTCAAAAAGAGATGGATTCTGAAATAAGAGATGGATTCTGAAATAAGAGATGGATTCAAAAAGAGATGGATTCAAAAATAAGAGATGGATTCTTACAAATATTCTGGGCAATTCTCTGGACGGTCCAGTATGCCTCCTGTGCGGACAAAGTGTAATACTTCAATGTTTGACCTGGCTGGATATGGCTGTTGGCCGTAGGTTATGACTTCCCACATCAGAACACCAAATGACCTGTAAAGACAAAAGCCGAAATTAAGCTCATCTAGTAGGAAACAAAAAATTGTCTTTATGCAAAAATGAGAAATTATACCAATTTATGAAGATAACATAATAGACTAATAAAAAATCTCCAGCATTTTTGACATTTTTTTTATTCATTTAATTTAATATGATCTGATTTAATTGATTTGTTTTCTTATGGTTTATCAACCCTTTTTGGGTTATTTAAAGTCAAAATTTATTTTGGATTGTAAGAATAATTCTTTTTTTTTTTAAAGTGAATATTGCATGAACAATTTTTTGAGAATAACAATGATTTTTCCATATATAAGTTCCTCTATTTAACCCATAGCTGAGGGAGGAGATGGGTTCATACCATTCCCAAGGGAATCTGAACCTAAGTGAATGTAATGGTGATTTTTCTAAGTGTAGCTCAGATGTGGCACAAAGCTAAAAGTATGAAGCACACAGTGAGGATTAGACTCACTATTCATTTGTAATTGATCTTACAATGACAAGCTTGCTAACCATTACACCATGTCAAGGTATCCTATGATGATTGCCTAAGTGTAGCTTAGAGTTGGTACAAGACCGAAAATATGGGGCAACTAGTGTGGATCAATCACGCTATTCATTCATAATTGATCTAGTGAGACAATTTTGCTAACCATTATGCTACATCAAAGCAATCATAAGTCAATGTAACAAACTTGACTGGAATTCAAACTCAGCACTCTGATTTCTTGTTTCAAGCCGCTATACATTGCACCATCCGCACATCCCATATAAATTAATAATAAAACATATTATTGACATCATATGGCAAACAATATTGACTAATAAAATTATCATTGTTGTTTGAGTCTGCCCCCTGACCACTGATGTAATCAGAAGTACTAGGCTCTAGTTATATCATTCAATATAGAGATTTATTTGGTCATGTAAATATTCTCTTTAAGTATTATATGACAGATAATAATGATTTTGTTATATACCATACCTATGAACACTAATGAGTATGTCCCAGTCCTCATAAATATGTTGGACACCATTGTAAGTGGGGGTAATATGCTGTCTAAGTAGTCCGACCACTAACAGTGGTTTACCAGCTTCACGCTGCTGGCGAGTATTGTATTTTGTTCATGTTATAAAGATTACCATTTCATTTCCAACCTCCATTTTGGTTCTGCCTCCTTTAGTAACCCTTTCTAGGTTACAACAGATTTATATGGTACCAGCAGTATGGAAGATATCTTCAGCTGTTTGCTATTATGGAAGGTTAATGACAAAAAAATAAATTGAACATGACTAGTGAGATTGTAGATTGCAAGGAGGTTTGAATTCACGTGTGTTACAAGAGGTAATATTTTTTCTATTTTTATAATCATTTCACCCACAGCAAGGTGATAAAGTCACCAAGACACAGAAGTTATTGAGAGTGAAAGAAATTGAGAAAATGCTGAAGAAAAAGGAGAACAAAAAAACAGAATTGAAGGAGACAGGTGATGATTGACATTGCATTTAAATTTTTGAAGATTGTAGTTGACAGGAAATCAAGGAGCCAGAAAAGAGTTCCTCAGGTGAGAAGTGTGAGTGAAGAAACTATTAGAATAGAGCTCATTGTTATATCTACCAATTTCAACAGTAAAATGATGAGACCTATCTGCCAATCTAGTATTACACTTAAATTCATGAAGTTGAGATGCCAAAGAAGAAAGCTCATCAGAACAATTGCCATGAAAGCTCATCAGAACAATTGCCATGAAAGTATTTATAGAAAAGGTACAGTGAAGCTGTATGGTGGTGGGAAAATGATAGAGGCCAAGATGCCAGGTCAGGATTGATAAGATTGCAAGTTCTGAGAATTTTGTCAAGAATCTCTAGATACATAGCAGAAACATCAGACTAGATTTGTAGGAGCAATATATGAAAGTTGTATATAAAATCCCAACCAAAATTTGAACTGTTTCCTAGTCTCATTTAGTTGACAATAATTTTTATTAATGTAGCAATTGTTTAGAATAAATTTGTCTCAAGTCACCTGAAAGAAAGAAATAATATTAAAAATCCTTATTAGAAAATCAAAACAATAAATGTTCCATGAATTCTTTGTCCATTATGGCAGCATGGAATTGGAATAAAGAAATCATTTTCTATGAATCTCAGTCTTACATGCCATATCCTGAGAGTTAATCTCTTATTTAACCAAATTGTCCTGAAAATTGGTTAAATTAGACATAAACCTATAAACTTATTGACATCTTTTTATTCCAAATCTCTCAGCTACACGAAATTCAACACACACAAATATAGAAGGTAAACATGGAAGATTTGAATTGTCATTAAACTGACTGAATAGAAACCCCCCCCCCAAAAAAAATGTGATTAGTTATGTGGCCAAAAAAGAACAAACAGGTGCTAGTAGACACAAATCCAAGTAGCTGCAAATCTGAGTAGTGCTTTCCCAACTGGACAGGCGGCCAGAACTTCTGAGTGAAATCAAAGATCGGGTTTTTGCATGCATTAGTTTTCTCAGTCTTTCTGTATGCTTGCAAATCTTGGACATTAAAGACAGAACTACAGTGAAGAATCCATCCAGAACCATTGTAGATGTCTCCTAGATAGGCCACATCACAAATGATGTAGTGAGAGACACCATTAAACAGGTAAGAGAGGTATGGAAGACCTCATAAGCACTGTCAAAAAGAGAGCTGAAATGATATGAACATGTCATAAGAGCCATCCTACCATTCCTGTGCTATCCTCCAAGGTAACACTTTAAGCAAAGGAAGAGGCAAAAATGGGCTGAAAATGTCACTGACTGAACTGGAAGAGTATTTACAGAGAATCAGATATTGGCATACCTCCAAGACACATGCTTTTCTAGTGAGGAAGGTGGCTAGACACTCAGCATATCAAAAGGTGGATGAGCCTTCTTGTTAGATCAACAATCTAGCACTATCTAGTGCTTTCTCAACTGACGAGATCGATAAAACCACCAAACTGAATCTAACAAGCTTCACTCTTATATAGCCGTAGTGACCATTACAGATTGGCTGAGATTTGTTGATGACCAAGCATCACTATTCTCATGCAAATTAGTGTAACAATCATCATGCAAATCTAGTAATGATGCCATCTAAGTTGAGGGACTGCTTTTTCAAATGGTCAATCATTCAGGGAAACACAATTCTTCCCTACATCAGACACACCTTAGTCATTTTAAGTCATATCATAAGAGCCAACAATCTTTTCTCTGCTATCCTATGGTACCAACCTTAAGCAATGGAAGAAGAGACAGTCAGAGGCAAAAATGGGTTGACAATGTCTCTGCATGAACTGGAAGATCATTTACAGAGAATCAGATATTGGTACACATCCAAGACACATCCAAGACACATGTCAAAAATTGGATGAACCGTCTTGTTGAACCATCTAGCACAATGGGGTAGACAGGGCCCTGTAGCTATGTATGCAGCCAATACCAGTATATTGTTGCATTGTTGGATTGAGGACTTCCTTGACTGAAGCCAAAAGCAGAGATTTTCTAACTTTCAAATTTGAAATTATTTAACATTCTAAACTTTCATTAGAAATGTTACATGATTTAAATTTTGAATCAGTTAATTTGTTTTTATATATAAATACTGACCTATACATGTATATGAACACATATAAATTTTTTTAAATTTATTTATATCTTAACTTTTATGTATTTATTTTTTATTTCTAAAGTCAATGAACCAGATAAATTGCTTGAACTTTTCTTGATTTATTGAATATTATATATATATATATATATATATATATCTATATTGTGTATATTTAGGCAGCAATTTTTCATTAATGCATGTTTCATTGAATAATATAGACAAGTTTTGTCTATTTATTTCAAGTAAGTTCCTTTCATATTGTCTGATAAGCTTTATCACATTATCATTGAAAGACGAAAGAAAAACACCATATTGATATATGTTTGAATCCAATCTAAGCTTTCGACTTACACAAGCCATTATCAAAGATGACAATTTCAACAAATCAAACAACAGACAAAACAACAATGATAGTCCGCCCTTGCTGCATGAAAATTTCCAAGTAAGGACAAACTCGTATATATGATGCGCAGAAAGGAAAATCCCGTCGCAGCTCATGACATCACACATGACCACACAAGAGTGAAAAACGAGAAGTATTAAGTATGGGAAGCCATTGGTATAAACCAATGGCTTCTGTTATAAATTATAGTCATTTAAGGATATTTGTGGAGATTTCATAGTTTATTTTGTTCAGGTTAGGTTAGTATTTATATATATATATATATATATATATATATATATATATATATATATATATATATATATATATATATATATATGTGATACATATATATATGTGGAGGTACAGTGGAGTAATGGATAACGGCTTGGATTGAGGAATCAGAGAGCTGAGTTTGAATTCCAGTTGAATCCATTACATTGGCTTACATGCTAATACCATTGGGAATGGTATGGATCCTCTTCTTCTCCCTCCAGCTATAGATAAACAGCAGGACAGACTGGGTTCTATAGCCTTGGATGGCAACTGGTCTAGGAGAAGGACAACTCTGAATTCAAAACCTGCAGAGGGTCGCTTGGGGAACTTTTGGCATGTAGGGCACCAGGTCTCTGTATTCAGCCCTTCAAAAAGTGTGGATGGTTCTGCACAAAACATTCACCACTATAATCAAATCTTGTGTCCTTGGGTTGGGCTTTTTGGTCCCTAGCAACTGAGCTGCTTGACCCTAATACATTGAACATGACAGGAGAGTCATATATATATATATATATATATATATATATATATATATATATATATGGCGGGGAGAGAGAGAGATTGATAGATTGGTTTTCTACAGCTTATCAACCCTTTGCAGGCTATTTAAAGTCATTATTTTCTCCCACCAGCTCTGGGTCAATTAGTAAGACTTGTTTCACTAAATCATTATTATCTCCAAAAAAATTATTAGAATTAAAAAAAAAATAGACAGATAGGTATATAGATAGATAGATAGATAAGGATACAGATATAGTCTATTAATATCTTAAAATATTCCAGATTTATTTCTGGTGTGTTTAAATCAAGATTTACTTACCAGATGTCCGACTGCGTTGTGAAAACTCCATCTACCAAGGATTCAGGAGACATCCACCTCACTGGCAAAAGTCCTTCTCCTTCTTTACGGTAATAATCATTTTTGTAAATATCTCTAGCAAGACCAAAGTCTCCTATTTTCACAATCATATCATGAGGATTCTTGGAAGAAACCAGGCAGTTTCGTGCTGCCAAGTCCCGATGAACAAAATGCATTTCTTCCAAGTATTTACATCCTCGTGATACATGAACGCAGATTTTCATTAAGTCAAGCAACGTTAGGGATGTTTGGTTTGTCTGCAAGTGATTGTTAGGCCGCTATTGAAAAATATATAAGAATAAATGGAAATATATGAGAAGAGAATGTGAAAAATTGGCCTCAGTTTGAGTAGAACACAAAGATTTAAAATCTAACATTTTTAAAAAGTTGTGATTTACCCATGAAAAAAAAAATTATATCATTATCACAAACTATCTGAAACAAGATGGAGAAAATGTAATAAAGATCCTTTATGATCATGCTATATATATATATATATATATATATATATATATATATATATATATATATATATATATAAAAGAAAAACAGACCACTTTAAGGTACCATTATAATAATTTATTTCACCTTTTAAAGGATGCCGGATCATCAGATAGCACTTCCAAAAATGAAATGAAATAAAAATGAAATTAAAATTGATGGTGTAGTTTTGTAAGTTTTTGTAATTTAAAAAGAATACATAAAGAGACATGGTAGAGTCTAGGGAGGGATTAAGTTCATATCTCTCTCATACGGATTACCAAGTTCTTCATAACTATATATATATATATATATATATATATATATATATATATATATATATGAATAAAGACTAAAGGAAAAACTATTCTTTACTGACACATTTTGACCTCTGATGGACTTTATCAAGGTGAATGTAAGAATTTTATTTTGCAATATGTATTTATAAAAATATATATGAAAACCTAAGCATATTTTTACTTCTGTTTATAATGAACAGTTTTTCCTCTTGTCTTTATTCATACTGTCATTTTACAGATATATTTTTATTTATAACTTAATTTTTAGACACATACACATAAACAAACCAGTTTGATTAAAAAGGAACTAACAAGGTCTGTCTAATTTTTCATTGTATTTTTCCAATTTTCAAATAAGGTGTTTATAGTAGAACATATAAGAATTTAATGTCAGTTCTTTTTAATCAAATTTTTTGGGATGAATACTTGCCGTTTATATATATATATATATATATATATATATATATATTTTAATTCATTAAAAATAATAATGGATGAATTTGTTAAAAAATAATGGATAAATTCATTAAAAATATTAAAGTATGAATTTGTTAAAATAATAATGAATGAATTTATTAAAAATAATAATGGATAAATTCATTAAAATAATAATGGATGAATTCATTAAAATATTAATGGATGAATTCATTAAAATAATAATGGGAGAATTCATTAAAAATAATAATAGATGAATTCATTAAAAATAATAATTTATGAATTCATTAAAAATAATAATGGATGAATTCATTAAAATAATAATGGATGAATTTATAAAATTAAGTAAGGTTAACAACTATTTTATAACATACAATGTACCTATTTATCAGTTACACAACCTGATTGCCCCTATACATTAATGAAATATTTTGTTTTATTGCAACAGGCTGTAAAACTCAATGCTAATAAGCCAATATACTTAATGTTATCTCATTATTAAGTAAGGGAGATCAGGCTGCACATACATTGCTTTTTATTTCTTTTGTTTTATGTTAGCTATCTTTGGATATTTTTTAATTCAAATGATTTTAAAAGCAGATTTTTTCTTACGTGCAACAATAGCATTAATTGTATTGATAAAAATTCTAGATTACTCATGCAAAAAAATGTAGCAAACGCAACTGCAAAATTACTTAAATTATTTTTTTATAGTTTATCCACAATTTTGATCCTAATGTACAACATCTGATTTGAAAATTGGAAAATACAATAAAAAAATTATGCAAGAAGACCTTATCAGTTGAATTTAACAAAACATGTTTCAATGAATTCTTATTGTCTAAATATAACTTTTATATATATACACTACAGGCCAAAATCTTGGGGATACCCTCTGAATTTAATAATCAATAAGTTTCACACTTTCTTTGGTTTAATTAACTTCTACAAAGCTAAGAAACTGAAGCTATTTAATCCATTCGTGCATGATGTCCAATATTTTAGAGAAAATTTTTAAAAATCTCCAGCCCTTAGATTACCATTAGGCAGCAAGTTAGATTAGTAAAAAGGAACTAAAATATTAAGGAAACTTTATGCTTTAGTTTTATTATTATTATTTGGAAGAGAAAGTCCCTCTAACCTAAAGTGAGCTAGTAAAATTAGTTTTGGAAAAGGTATGCAACCTTCAATTTTAAGGCAATTCTTTGAGGATTCTCAGAGGACCCCTAATATTTATCATATATATATATATATATATATATATATATATATATATTATTTTGCATTATTTACATTACTCAAACTGTTATCCTCATCTTCAGTGACATATTCAATGACAATGAAATGAATATGGCATAATGTTCCAAGAATATGGGATAATGTTCCAAGTAATGTAAATAGTGCAAGTAATCATAATACCTCATCTCAGTGAGATATATATATATATATATATATATATATATATATATATATATATATATATATATATATATAAGCCAGGACTGAAACCCAACTGATTTGGTATCAGTCAGAGATTCTAACCCCTAGGCTATTGGTGCTCGGCAGAGAGAAAGGCAAATTTTTGCATATTTATTTTTCATAAATACACCAGTGACCTAGAGGAATTAATCTGTTGTGAGTCTTGCATTATTAGCAGTAATAGTCACTGTTTACAAATTAGTGCTTTCTCCCCACAGTGCTTGACTGAATTAATTTTTTTCTGGGAGCTAATATCATCATCCACAGACAGACTGTTTTGCTGTATCACAGCTCATCAGTGTGGCTTCAAGCCAGGACTGAAACCCAACCAATTTGGCATCAGTTGGAGATTCTAACCCCTAGGCTATCAGTGCCTGGCAGAGAGAAAGGTGTGTGTGTGTGTGTGTGTGTGTGTGTGTGATTTCAAAAATCTTAACCCTTTAAGTCTAGAAGCACCCAAATGCACTAGAAAGATTGGCATGCTTAGTTTGTGAGTGGGAACAACTGAATGTACACACAATTGGGTAGCATTGTATTTTAATACGCAACATTAACACATCACATGATCAACAGAGGCTATAGAAATGTACAATTTTTTAAAAGTTGTAGATTTCCAAAAGCATATCCCATAATAAGTCATACTAAGGAGACGAAATTTGGTATCATTTGAAAGAGAAGTCAATTTAATTTCATATAAAATCAAGTTGCAATACTTAATTTTCAACAGTTTTAATTTAACAATTTCAATTTAATTGCATTAACATCAAATATTTAGATTTTTTATCAATTTTTCAAGGACTCTAGGGATTTAACAATTGGAATCTCTTAACAGCTGATAAACTAGAAAATGTTTTCTAAGTTTCTCATTTTCCTTAAGCATTCTGAATTGAAATATTAATCCAAAGAAAGACTGTCTGATTTTTCAAATCAAAAAAGAGAATTTATTTAAAAGGTGACAAATTAAGCTACTTACACATGATGGTCTGTAATGTCTTAAGAACAGTAATAAATCTCCGCCTTCCATTAATTCTGAGACAATAAATTGTGGATTGCCATCCAAACAGACTCCGAGCAGTTGCAAGATGTGCTGATGTTTGAAATTACTCATGAGCAGAGCCTCTTTTAAAAATTCTTCTTTTTCATGTTCTGAGGCACATTTTCTCAAAGTCTGTAAAAAATCAAAAAATGTATATTAAAAAAATTATAATAAAATGTATATTATAAAAAAAAAACGTAAAAATAAATTTATTGATGAGAATAACATATGAATGATATCTGAATAATAATTTGCTAGACCTGTCCCCCATTTAATATGGGACATGATAGGGCAATACCTGACTCATTTAGTTAGCCCACCTGTAACACTTACTGTACTGCATCAACAGATAAAAGAGATATGGAATTGCATGAAGATGGTATTCAACATCTGTACAATTCCAGACAGAAAAGTGTAAGGGCCTGTGTTAATGACTAAGCAGAATATCCAGTGTATCTATATAGGGGTCAGAATGCTGTTAAAATGTCTCTTACTTTGGAACCTGTACTGATCTTTACTTTTGATTATCTATTGTAAATTAGCACAACCATCAACAAACAATTTCACTCATAAGGCTTGAATCAATGCATAATATGGTTTTCAGGCACTTTTCAAAGGTGTCTCATGTTGGAATTGCCTCCTCAGGCTGATAAGATCAAGGTCACCATCCTAACAAATCAACCATGGTGATCACCCTAACTCTCTCTCTCTCTCTCTCTCTATATATATATATATATATATATATATATATATATATATATATATTTGTGTATTTAGGCAGCAATCCTTCTTTCATGCACATTTCATTAAAAACGACAGACAAGGTGGTTTTATTTAGTTTTTTTTTTGTAAAATTTCTCATGCAATCTAATAATCTTTTTTTTCTTTTCAGATGATAAATTATATAAAAACTGTTCAACGATCTTTTTATCTGAGTGCTTTCAGCTATACATTTAGACATTTTCACAGATTATATTTTAACTGTTAAAATAAGAAATAGTTTGTTGTATGTATGTTTTAAATGTTTTCATTTTTTTCAAAATACAGTCAAGATATTATGTCCATGTTCAAAGTTAATATTATTAAGTGTTGGGTATTTTTTTGTTTTTATTAATAAGGCTTCCATTATTTTTATCCTTTTTTTGCATGTAGATGATGCTATTATATTAGTGTTGTCAACAAGTATGTTACGAATAGTGTCCGGTAGGTCTCCATGAATATTTAAATGAGATCTAATTGAGCTATTGTCAGAAAGGTGTAGAGTGAATAAATTTATATATATATATATATATATATATATATATATTTATAAATTTTTAACACCTCCCCTACCTATTTTAAACAATTCGCCCTGGCTGTTACCATGGAAATTTTGATTTCAATTATGAATATACTATTAAAACACGTAAATTTCAGAAATAAGTTATTCAAAAAAAAATTTCGCTTGAAGATGGAACAGAGCTTACTTTAATTCAATTTAATTCAAATAATTATATTGAAGTTTTCGGCTCTTGTTTTGAAACATGAGACCTCTTATGTCACGAGTTGGAATCATATTTTAAATAAATAATTATATATATATATATATATATATATATATATATATATATATATTTATTTGTAGATTTTTATAAATCTTTGAATAAAAAGATTTCTTTTCAAATTTACTCCTTTTATAAAATGGTAAATAGTAAATCTTTATGAAACGTAAATAATACTGCATTGTACTTAATTCGCATATTTTTATAATCTTGTAAATAAACATTTCCAAGGGAGTTTTGGTATAGTAATAATGGTGTCAACAGAAAAAATGTCATTTTTTTTATATAGACAAAGGTTAAACTTTGCTATATTTTCTGTGCATCTGAGTAAATTATATTTCCTTCTTATTAAAGCAGTGTTTTCCAAATTAAAATTGTGATTATTAAGTTTCAGTAGCATACATGTGTATTGAATATGTTGTTTAATTTTCTGTTTATATAATCTTTTTCTGGTGATGCCAGGACAGTGGTGAAACTTGTCAAGGTAAAAACTTCCAAAATATATATTAACCATATATATATATACATTAATAGGTCTGCAAAAAAATGATGAAATAAAGCATTTATTATATACAACAAATATTTATTTTTCTACATAATCTTCTTTTGTATCAATGCACTTAGTTAAGTGGTGAATATTAATCCCATAGACAGAACATGAAAGAAATGACAAGAAGGAAATCCTTTATGCTAATGCCTTTTGTTTTTTGACAAACTTTGTCAAAGGCAAACATTGAAATTTATTGAGAAACCTGCATTTATACACACAGATAAAATAATGTAATGTGTTCAAATTTGAATTAGAGAAGATTTAAAAATATTCAAAAATTTCTTAACATTAAGGAAAGAAATGGATCAATGGTAGTTTGAGATGTTGTTAAATGAAAGTGAATTAATGTTGTTATTATTATTATTATTTTTAAAGTCCTACAGATCCAAATTTAGCTAAGTTA
>CAHIKZ030000685.1:1180000-1190000 GCA_903632075.3 Acanthosepion pharaonis | reverse complement strand
ATGATTTTCTTAAGTTTGTATGACTTTAATAAACATCTACTTTGTTTTCCCTAAATTTTTCGGATTAAAGATTGGTACATTGGTGTACTAACCTTTACTGCTACATGAGAAGTATGAGGTGCTCCACTGCCAAGAAATTTCAACAAGATCAGCATTTGTTGGGACAATACTGTAATGCCAGAAGAAGAAGAAGAAGAAGAAGAAGATATTAACAGGGAGTAATGGTAACAGAGAGTGTGAGAGAGAGAGATTATTAAGTTTCATTATAATTTCATTGCAAAAATACAAGGGCAAATCATTTAACCTAATGGAAGCAAAAATACAAAAACAAAATACTCCAGTGGATTTTTCTGTTTTTATGTAAAAAAAAAAAAGAACTAAGCTAGTTACAGTTATTCACCTTACCCAACAAATCAGAAAAAGTCAGAGAACAACTTGGCACCAGAAAATCACTTAAATACCAACTTGAAAACTGAAAAAAATCTAAATATTGCATTAGCTATGTAAGAGTATCATAAATCTAGTTTGCCTCTATGGGATTCAGATGATAATTTATATTTCAAAGTGTGTGTGTGTATGTGTATCTAGTAGACATTATTAATTTTTTTCAGTTAGACTTGGAATCCATTAATTTTTTTTAGCTTTAAAAGAATGCATTATTCCTCTTTGAGTTCAGAACACAATAACTAATGCTGCTCAACAAGTCAAATGCACATGAAAATCAAACACAAAAATAAAAATATCCAAATTTCTTTTTTCTGCATATCTCATTCCCTGATGAAACTTTAATAAACGTGAAACATGTTAGATTGATAAACATTTCCCATTTGTCCTTTATCCTATTATAGATATATATGTATTGTTTCTCTTCACATATTTTTAAAAGTTACTTTCCAGAAATGTTTCTTCTCTAAGTATTAAGTTCATTCCAGAAGGAGAATATATATATTTTTTACTCTATGTATTATCTGCAATAGAAAGTTTTGTGCTTCGACAATACTAAAAAAACAAAGATGAAGAATCTAGTCAGAATTATTTATAGATGGATGTATCAAAATTTTGTTAGACTCTATTTCTAATTAGATCTCTTTCTGATTCAGGTCACATCAAAACCTGTCTGCCAGATATGAATACCACAAAAGTAAAATTAGAAATAAAAAAGTCACTTTCTGTGTAGGGCCCTTGAGCATGGCATCCAGATCATGAAACAAATCCCCCAAAAATATAAAATTTAAATGTCACAGCCAATCATAAAGATTGCTGTTAAAGCAAAAACATGACAAAAAACACTGAATAATGTATCCACCCTGACTATTTAAAAGTTCCTACACACCGACACAGTACACAGGCAGTTCACATAGTCCACCAGTGACTCCCGGTCAGCCATCTTGATGTAAGCCTGTACACAAGTGACTCTCCCATCTTCCAGATTGCCTCACTCACTCACAAAAGAGATATTTTGACTTTATATATTATACCGGCAATACAGCTCCCCAGTCTTTTGTAGAAGAGTAGAGGTTTATCCATTGTTTCGTGTTTAGGATTGGGTTTCCAGTTCCTTCTAAAATGTTTTTAATTTTCTTTCACTCCCTTGCTTGGAGTAAATTGATTAAAAAAAATATATCTTGCCTCCCTTTTTTCCACCTTACTGTAGTACGTTTTTGTTTTTGTTGGTTAATTTTGCAACCATATGCAGTATAAAGGGCAATCTTAGTTCTCAAATGTCTCACATGTCAAACAATTCAGTTTTTGAACATAAAATTCGAGATGAAAATGCCTCAGTTATCAAACAAAATTTTGATTCTCAAACAACATTACCAAACTGAGTTAAGCCAAATGGAACCATTTCTGAGTTGCTGCCATCTTGTATACATTTGTGTGTTGTGCTGTGCTTTTCTTTTCCAATTTTATTGTAGTGTGACTTTTTTTCTGTACATTGATTCCTATTAGAAAAATTGTTTTGGTTTATGAATATTTCAGGTTATGAATGACCTTCAGGAACAAATTAAATTCATGAACCAAGGTTTCATTGTATAACAAACCTTTTTTTTAGGATAATTAGAAAATGATTGAGAAAGAAATTCTTTGAGTCTAAAATAAAAGGATTTGTTTTGATGTTTATTTACTGGTAAAGATCTTTTTTTCTTTGCATTTTTATTTATTTTTTTAAATAAAAAATTTATTTATTTACCTCACTGAATATAAAGTGTTATTTTGTTGTACTGCAATATGTGGAAGATCCTGTAAAGTAGCAAGTTCAACATCGGGATTATGACCATCATTCACATGACTGGCCCTTTTTTTCTCTGACTGCTTCTTTTTGAAAACTGCAATTAAGAGCATAAAACAAAAACTAATGTATTCATAAAATAAGCAATTTCATTTAAGGACCGTGAATTAAGAAAAAGGCAGTCAATAATTATCTTCTGATTTCTTTTATGCTTTAAAGTTTATAAAAGTTTTTTCAAAACTTTTCAATGTTTCCTGTCGCTTTAGCCATATTTCCAGCCACACAACACTCACCAGAATATAAAACAAAGACAAGAGATATTTTAGAAAAAACAAATAATATTCAACTGATGATTAATGTTAATTATTATTAATACTATTTATAATGATATATATTAAATTCTGGGGTTATTTATGATATAGATTTAATTCTGGAGTTATTTATAACGATACATATTTAAATCTGAGGTTATTTATAATGATATATATTTAATTCTGGAGTTATTTATAATGATATAGATTTAAATATATATATATATATATATATATATATATATATATATATATATATATATATATATATATATATATATATATCATCTGCATAATTGCTGGTATTCCCAGGTCCACTCTGACCCGGGGTGTTAGCACCTGTTAGGGTCCCAGCTATGGGTAAATAGTTGACCCCCCAAACTGACATAAAAACACTATGAAAGTGTAAAAATAGGTTTTGATACCAGAAATACTTTGTAAAAAACAAATTTATTTCCAGCTATACATTTTTGAAGAAAAAATATTACCAGAAATAAAAATTTTGTCGGCATTAAGTAACCCATTAAGGTTGATATGCCGTAAAACAAATCAAACTAAGCCAATATATATATATTTTATTAATCTTTAAGTCCCACAATTATGAATTTAGTTAATGTAATATCTTTCTATTCATGAAAATATATTGTGGCTACTTTTGATGAATAAAATTTTTTTTTTATTATTGCATTGATCTGTTTCACTTGTAATTTACAACATATATTTATGCAACAAATTTATTTTACTTTTCCTTTCATTGTATCAGCAGTTCAAATTTTGATTTAATGAATATTATAATGAAGATTACCTGTTATGTCATTTCTTTTAGGAGTACAACAATATTTTACATAATTGTAACACTAAGCATTTTTGTATTGGGGTGTGTAAACAACCCATGGGATTATTGATTTTCAAAAACCCGAGGTAATTAACACAAGGTTAAAAATAATGGAATCTCTTATTATAACGAATAAAAAGCAACCCTTAATAACATAAATTAATAACACCAGTATAATGTACTGGGCATATTTCGAAATTAAAGAATATATCTACTTTTCAGCATCTTTTAGAATGTCTACAATAGCACTTACACACAATTTATTATAGAAGTATGACTTGTTAAATTATATTAATAAATAGAAAAATAGATAAATGTTCGTTTTAAGAATTTTAATTATCTTTTTATTGCAAATTATAATAAATTGTTTTGTTTGTGTTAATAGAGAAATCATAAAAAGTATTTTTACTCTTTTTTTTTTTTTTGATCATCATAATTTTGCCACAGAAGTTTAACAAAAGGTTCAAGTGTGTTGTAAGATAAAAAAAATAGGTTGAAAACGTTGACGTTTCCCAATCTTTTTACCCTTATGGAACCCTTGAAATAGTTTTCATGTCTCAGGAAATACCTGCATAAATATTCCATAAAAATGCTACATAGACATTGTTAAATATATTCCCTATGCTACATAGACATTGTTAAATATATTCCCTATGCTACATAGACATTGTTAAATATATTCCCTACGATTATTATAATTTTAAATAATGTAAGAGGTTAAAGCCTTTAACCAAGGATTTTCCAACAATATGATGCAAAAGCATAGTAAAAATACGAATATAAAATGAAATAAAAATTATTGAAAAATGCATTAGCCTATTTATCAGCTTCTCACAAAATCCCTAAGGACCTCTTGCAGTGTTTCTCGCCGGTTGAAAAACACTGATCTAAAGAAAGCTTTATTAAAAAAAAAAAAATCATAAAAAGCTCCTAAAATGCTTAGTTAACTGTAGAGTCAAGGGAAGCAACTGCGTAAATTATTTTCTTAGATTACGTACCTTACAATAATTTCATAATTGCAAAAACAGAAATTAATAAGTATATTTTTAAAATATTTTCAAAGTAATTTAATGTTATAGGCTAATTGTGTCCTAATTTGCTTTTTATTCTAGTAAAAGAATGACAATAATACTGTGAGTCTCTGTAAGAATTTCTAACGCACCCTTTGTTAGGTTAAATGACAAAAACGACTTCAAAGAACATTCTGAGTTGAATTTAAAACAATAACAATTCATGTGTCTGCTCATTTGAAAAATACAGACAAATGCTTAAGTAAAGTATAAATAAAACTGAAGAAATATGATCAGTGAAAAAGTGATCAGAGAGAAAAGAAAAAAGAAAAGTTACTTACCAACCCAAGTAAAAAATAAGATGATGATCACTATGAGGATGATAAATGGAATGATGATGAATGGGTATACACTTGCCTCTGCCCAATTCTCATTTGCTGTAATGGAGGGAAAAAAAAAAGACAAAATGAAACATTTTCAACAAAAATAAAGTTTGTACTGTTTTATTTTTTCTTAAAAATTCCTTCTCTATTCTAAAGGATGCAATTCAGTAGTTTTTTTTAACTTTTTGAGCCCTGGCCACCACTTCACTGGTGGTAGAGAAAAATGATGTAATGCCCAGCCACCGGTTGAACAGTGGTAGAGAAAAATGACTTACTACCCAGCCACCGGCTAAACAGTTGGGTAAACACTTGTAACTATTTTTATATCGACCATGAAACATTACATACCAATTATTTGCGAATTTTGACTCAGGAGCTCAGGCAGAAGGGTTAAAATTGTTCAGGAATGCAGGACTCAAAGGGTTAATCATTTCACCCCAATCAAGGGAATAAAGCCACTAAGACACAAAGGGTTACTGAGAGTGAAAGAATAAGAAAAAAGAAACATTATTAAAGAGTGAGAACAATAAAAAAAAAAGACAAATCAAGATAATGATAGACATTGCATTTAAATTTTTGAAGATCAAAGTTGGCTGGAAAATATTAGAGAGTTCCACAAGCAAGAAGTGCGAGAGAAGAAACTGTTAGCATTGAACTTATGGTTAAATGTAGTCATTTCAACTGTAAAATGATGTGACCTAGCTGCCAATCTAGTACTGCACTTAAATTCATAAAGTCTAGATACCATAGTGGAACACTCATCAGAACAATTAACATGAAAGTATTTATAGAAAAGGCAGAGGAAAATCACATTACAGCAGTGGGAAGGGGACTGAAGCCAAGATGCCAGGTCAGGACCAATAAGCATGCAGATTCTTCTTTCGATTTTATCAAGAATCTCTAAATATATAGCAGGAGCAATATTAAAAAAAAAATGTAAGATAGATTCTGGTGAGAAAAATTGTCTAGATCAACTCAGATTAGAATTGTTCTGTTGAACTTTCCTCTTTGGTACCTTGACTTCATGAGTTTAAATGTAGTACTAGATTGGCAGCTAGGTCTCATCATTTTATTATTGAAATTGCAATATTAAGTGTAAGTTCTATTCTAATAGTTTCTTCTCTTGCACTTCTTGCTTGGGGAACTCTCTTCTGTGTTCTTGCTTTGATGTCAACTACAATCTTCAAAAATTTAAATACAATGTCAATTGTCATCTTTCTGTTTTTTTGCACCTCTTCTTTTATTGTCCTTTCTTCTCAATAATATTTTCTCACTTTCTTTCACTCTCAGTAACCCCACCCCCCTTGCATCTTAGTGG
This sequence comes from Acanthosepion pharaonis, assembly GCA_903632075.3. Lineage (NCBI taxonomy): Eukaryota > Metazoa > Mollusca > Cephalopoda > Sepiida > Sepiidae > Acanthosepion > Acanthosepion pharaonis. Next base: position 1,183,913 of record CAHIKZ030000685.1, on the reverse strand, counting down.
CTTTATTGCCTTGCTTGGAGGTAAATGATTAAGAAAAAAAAAAGCAAGAATGAAGACATTCAAATGAAATTTTTCATTACTATTAATTGAAAAATGTTTAAGAATGAATATTTTTTACAAATTATATGTTTTTAATTAATTAATTTTTTGTAAGATTCTATTGATAAATACAAAAACTATAAAAAATAAATTCTTTAAAAATAATATTCTTACATTTTTGGTTAGAAAACGGTATACTGACATTACTATAGTTTCCCCAGCCTCTTGAATTTTTCGCTCTCACTCTGAACAGAAATTTTTCACCAGTTAAATATTTATCACTGATAATCCACCGTGGGTGGGAATCATTGTAGACAGTTGTCCAATTTCCTGATTCAACATTTCTGCAAAACAAAACCAGAAATAAAAAAAAAAACACTAAGATAAAACAAAAAATGAAAAGCAGGTTGTTGTTATATGAGCATCAATTCAAGAGATAAACACTAACTATTTGCATGGTTACAAAAGTTAAGCAATATTTTACCTTGTCAGTATCAAATGGTTTGAGTTGGAGGACTATTCTGAGAATTGCAGGAAATTAAAGTTACCCATTAGGAAATTATTTTCACAATTCACATCAATTTGCTAAATACATTACAAATTGTGACCTTATATAACCCATTTCTAATTAAAGCAAATTATAACTGTTTTCCTTCTAAAGAGAGCTTATGGCCATATCATGTTAAAACACCAGTTCTTGTACAATCACCAAAATTAAGCAACATTGAGCCTGGTCAATACCTAGATGGGTGACTGCTTGGTAATACAAGGTGGTGCAAGCTTGGATATGTGGGGGGGGGTAATAACTCAGAATTGGAAATCAGACAGCCGAGTTTTAATTCCAAACAGGTTTGTTATATTCATTATATGGAAATAACTTTGTAAAAGGAATGAATTCACCTCTTCTCTAAGATATGTGTTAATTAGTATGACTTGTATCAGCAAAATCCTTATTATTTCAAAAAAATTCTTAGAATCTAAAAATATTTTCTGGCTTTAAATAACCTTCAAATGGTTGATAAGCTGTAGAAAAGGAATCAATTGAAACAATAACTTTTCAGGTTATTTAAAGCCAGAAAATATTTTTAGATTGTAAAAATTTGATGAGAGGGGTATAATAATGATGTAGTGATACAAGTCTTACTAATTAACCCATTGCTGGGGGAGACAAGAGGTGGATTCATACCCTTCCAAGGGTATTTGTGCATAAATGAATATAAGAACCCAACTGGAATTGAAACTCAGCTCTCCAATTAACAATTCTGAGCCATTATCTATTACACCATCTACACATCTAAGCGTACAGCAGTTGGTATTCCCAAGTGTTGACATTTGTAAATAAAAATAAAGTACAGATAACTCTTTAAAAGGTCAAAGATTGATTTGACATTGTATTTATATTATGAACAGGACCCTCACTTCTAAAATAATAATGCTTCTTTTCTTTCTTTTTTTTCTTGCTGGACTTGTGACTGTAAACTGACCCTATCAATTGGGTATATGTTAGTTAAGATATTTTTTCTTCTTAAATTATTCTCCTTTATTTTACACCCACAATGTGTAATTTACACAAAATTTCTTCAAATCTTATTGGAGGATAAAAAATGTGGTTACTGTGCCATGACATCATATTTGGCTTGAACTGGTGCTTAGCAACAAAGGTCATTGTTTCATAGTGGGCTATATCTCTGCATCAGCAAAGTCGCATGTTTTCTGTTTCTTACCGACAGTCAAATCAGTCATCTTTTCACCAGGAGAACAATTGCAGTAGTAAGTAGCACAACACATATGATCTCTATTAGCTCCTTTTCCCTAGTAAGGAAATTTTGTTGGCTACTTGTCAGTGATGGAGAGGGGTAAGTGCATGAAAGAGCTTCCCAGTCATAGCATTTTGCAGACAATGTCTTTACTACTAAGTGAAGAATTTTTTAAAAAGAAATCTTGCTAGTTGCTGATTTGTCAGTTAACAGGCCAATGAAAAGTCACCATGGCATCCTGTTTCTTTTCCTTTTTCTTGCAGCCATGTCAAATATGCTGTATTTCAGAAATATTATATATTTCTAAGAACCCGAGTGCATATTTGTTAGTTAAGAAATCTTGTTTCTTCTTAACCTTAGATTATTCTCTTTTTATTTTACATCCACGATGTTACATTAATAAATTGCTTACATGTAGAGGGGTTAATTTGTGTTTACTGTTCTCTAAGCAAATTTAAATTGGAGTTTCGTCTTAAAATCCGTAAATAAGCTCAGTCTGAAAATGGTCAATCAGTTTTATTTCTTATCGATTATTAGGTGGAAGAAGATGAAAGTTGATATGACGAGGCTTACCTGATTTGTAGATCATAACCAGTGGGTTGGGTATTTTCTTGATTTGATTTTGTCCAAACAACTCCAATGTAGCCAGAATCAAGTTTCTCAGTCACTGGTGTGTTTGGCGGAACAGGAAAATTTGCTACAAAATTCAAGCAAAAATAAAAAATAAACTAAAAATGCAAATAAAGTGAAAAAGAAAAGAATTTGTCACAAGAAAATAAGTGAATATGTTTACTTTCCGATTTAAAAAGTCTGTTGCAACAATTAAAATGGATCACACTTTACATCAATGTTATTAAGAAAGCTTGCAAGAATATGATAAATGAATTTCTATATAACCGAACAATGTTGAATGACAAAATAGAAAAAATTCTGTGTAACACATTTTGTTCTTTAAAAGAACTTCAACAGACTAAAGTAATGTTTGTCTTGATGGAATCACACACACACACACAAATATATATATATATATATATATATGTGTGTGTGTTATTTAAGCAGTAATCCTTCTTTCATGCAAGTTTCATTAAATATGACAGACAAGATACTTTGATTAAGTTTTTTATATAATTTCTCATATGATCTTATAATTTTTTCTTTTCCCGAGATAAATCATACAAAAACTGTCCAAATGTTTTATTTTTCCAAGCGCTTATGGCTATACCTTTAACCATTATCAACAATGAATTGTATTTACTGTTAACTGGAAATGGATTGTTGTATGTATGTATTTAGCATTAGAGAATGTTTTATTTTCAAAACATGGTCATGATATTGCATCCATGTTCATAGCTTATATTATTGTGTGTTGGTTTTTTTTTTTGTTTTTATTAATAAAGCTTCCATTATTTTTAGCCTCTTTTTTTTTTACATGTAGATGATGCTATTATATTTGTATTATCAAGAAGTATGTTGCAAATAGGGTCTGATAGGTCTCTATGAGTATTTAAATGAGACCTAATCTAGTTTGACTCAGATCAGGTGGAAGTGTTAAAATTGTTCAGGAACACAGGGCTCAAGGTGTTAAATATTCTACACTACAACAACAGAGGATTTATTAAGAAAGGTGAAATGTTATAAGAATCCTGAATACTAATTGATCTTGGAAGAGTCAGAAATCAGTGCACTTTCTATGCATTTTTGTCTTACTTTTTCATTTAATGAAAGCAGTATATTTTATATTAGAATTATACCAAGATTCAATGAAATGAATATATTGCTTTCCAAATAGAAATATTTTGCCTTTTGTCATTCATTTAATCAGCAAATATAAAAAATAACTTACCTAAAGTTTTGAATTGAAATTTAAATGAGGCATTTTTGCTCGGCCAAATGTTTATTTGAAAAGGGTATATATTATATACGATATGCACCTCAAATTCATACACTTTATCAGATTTTAAATATAAAATACTATGTACTACAGTCTGGTTCATCTTGTGTTTCAATTTGTGTAAAGAAACACTTGGATACCATTTTCCTCCACTGATCTGAAAAAACAAAACCCAAAATATGTTATGATTCAAAAGGCAAAAAGATAAGCAAGAAAATATGACAAT
>CAHIKZ030000685.1:1147500-1175000 GCA_903632075.3 Acanthosepion pharaonis | reverse complement strand
TTCTGGCATTCGACAACCACAAACAAACACACAGGCACAAACAGAAACACGTGCACATGTGCATGTGTGTGTGTGTTAGTAGGATGATGAATAGTATCCAAACAAAATGAAGAAATGAGACAAAGTAGTAAAGTTTTTTAATGACATCGTGCTTCACCCCCGTGTGCTCGGTTGCCATCTTCAGGTCAGTATGAAAGACAAAGCTGCGTTTTTCTTTTTTTTATTACAGCAATTAATGTTTGGGTAAACATGGATTAATGTGCCCACAATAAGACATAGTGAGCCAAAAGGTCAGTTTCAGTGATGACACCACTTATTTTAACTACCTTGACTCCTTGGCAATGTTTATTGTATTAAAAAGTCATGATTACTGTTAGAATAAAACCTAAACATATGATGAAAGTAAATTTTTTTATTTTTTTGTTCTAGAGAATTTACAACATTCTCAGCATCTTCCTGTAGAACCTCATTTCTGTTACTTCAGCAAAGAGTCTGGTTTTACAAGCACAAATAATATAACTCAATAATATCAGAAAAAATAGTTTGCACCATACTATAAACAGAACATTCAAATTTTGAATATTTTTTGTGTACTCATGTATGCCCTGTGACATTTCTATGTACACACATCTACCCCATCACCTTTTCTATGTACACACGTCTACCCCATCACCTTTTCTATGTACACACATCTACCCCATCACCTTTTCTATGTACACACGTCTACGCCCATCACCTTTTCTATGTACACACGTCTACCCCATCACCTTTTCTATCTATGTACACACGTCTACCCCATCACCTTTTCTATGTACACACGTCTACCCCCATCACCTTTTCTATGTACACACGTCTACCCCATTACCTTTTCTATGTACACACATCTACCCCATCACCTTTTCTATGTACACACGTCTACGCCCATCACCTTTTCTATGTACACATCTACCCCATCACCTTTTCTATCTATGTACACACGTCTACCCCATCACCTTTTCTATGTACACACGTCTACCCCATCACCTTTTCTATGTACACACGTTCACCCCCATTACCTTTTCTATGTACACACATATACCCCATTACATTTTCTATGTACACACATCTACCCCATCACCTTTTCTATGTACACACATCTACCCCATCACCTTTTCTATGTACACACGTCTACGCCCATCACCTTTTCTATCTACACACGTCTACCCCATCACCTTTTCTATGTACACACGTCTACCCCATCACCTTTTCTATCTATGTACACACGTCTACCCCATCACCTTTTCTATGTACACACGTCTACCCCATCACCTTTTCTATGTACACACGTCTACCCCATTACCTTTTCTATGTACACACATATACCCTCATCACTTTTTTCTATGTACACACATCTACCCCATCACCTTTTCTATGTACACACGTCTACCCCATTACCTTTTCTATGTACACACGTCTACCTCATCACCTTTTCTATGTACACACGTCTACCCCATCACCTTTTCTATGTACACACATCTACCCCCATCACCTTTTCTATGTACACACGTCTACCCCATTACCTTTTCTATGTACACACATATACCCCATTACCTTTTCTATGTACACACATATACCCCATCACCTTTTCTATGTACACACGTCTACCCCATCACCTTTTCTATGTACACACGTCTACCCCATTACCTTTTCTATGTACACACATATACCCTCATCACTTTTTTCTATGTACACACATCTACCCCATCACCTTACTATGTACACACGTCTACCCCATTACCTTTTCTATGTACACACGTCTACCTCATCACCTTTTCTATGTACACACATGTACCCCCATTACCTTTTCTATGTACACACATGTACCCCATCACCTTTTCTATGTACACACATCTACCCCATCACCTTTTCTATGTACACACATCTACCCCATCACCTTTTCTATGTACACACGTCTACCCCATCACCTTTTCTATGTACACACATATACCCTCATCACTTTTTTCTATGTACACACATATACCCCATCTCCTTTTCTATGTACACACATCTACCCCCATCACCTTTTCTATGTACACACATCTACCCCCATCACCTTTTCTATCTACACACGTCTACCCCATTACCTTTTCTATGTACACACATATACCCTCATCACTTTTTTCTATGTACGCACATATATCCCATCACCTTTTCTATGTACGCATATATTCCATTACTTTTTCTATGTACACACATATGCTCTCCTCACCTTTTCTATGTACACACATATACCCTCATCACCTTCAATATGTCTTAATCAGTGTTTTAAAAAAGAAAAAAATTCTTTACCTTGATTTTATATTCATGATTAGCTTTCAAATCTATAAGTTTATATTCCAGGTGCATTGATTTCCGTATGTAAATTTCATGATGTACTAACTGAGTAGTTTTCTCCAGGATTTCACCAGTGTGCAAAGTCACTGAATATGTAACCATATAGACAAGTGCAGAGAGATTTCCATTTGGCTCTAATGGTGCTTCCCATATGAGAATTATTTCTTCATAAGACAAGAAATTAGCTTTTAAATTGCGTACAGCTGAAGGTACTAGAGAAACAAAACAAATCAACAATTAGAGTCAGTCATGTTATAACAAAGTATATGCAAAACAAAGAATATGAAAAAAAGCCACTTATTGAGGTCACATTGGCACTTTGGGCCTTTTACATAACAAGAATCAACTGATAACATTAAGCAACATATAGATAAATGGTAACGATTTACATTAATTGTTATCAATTCATTTTGATGTTATTGTTGTTATTGTCATAAACACCTTTACATTCTAAAATAATCATATGAAATCTATTGAATTGAAATTATTCTAATAAATTCATTTTAAGTTGAATGTTTCAGATTGATTGAAAGGTTTGGCACCATGCATGACATCCATATGAAAGTCTCAATCTGACAAGTCCTTAGTGCAGTTCAATATTTTACCTCCTATACTTAAGAGGTTTGTTTCCTTTCAGAAGTTTCGCTTAATTCCAATGATTTTTCTTCTGATGAAGCGTCGGACGAAAGGTACCTTAAAATTTCTATTTTTAATTGAGATGATACTTTTGTATCAGACTTTTTGATTAATAAAATGTTCCCTGTTTTAAGAATACTATTTTGATGGTATGGTACTAAAATGGTATGTTTTGGTTTGATCGTTTTTGTAATGTTGTCCAAGGTGGTTATTGAAAAAACTAGAACAGTAACTTACAAAGTACAAGAACAATACAAGTAGACATTTACAAGTTCGTCTTGCAAAGCAAGCCCCCACCCCACCCACCATGAGACCAACTCTATAGATGCTTATATTCCTACTGGGACAGTCCATTTAATAGAGGTGTATCAGTTCTTTGTATACTGAGGGTTATCAGTTCATTCCCTACAACAATTTTGATACTAATCATTATTACAGTTTGACTTTGTAAACAAATACTTAGGAGAATTTTCAACAATTATTGCAGGATACATGAGAGATTTTGGACCATTTGAGAAAATTATCTGTGATTATAATAAATGATTATCATTATAAAACATAAAGCTCTCAAAAGTAAGCCAATTGAAATTAAATAAAACATAGAAAAATGAAAAATGTTATTTTTATGATATTAATGGCTATTATTTTTTCATGTGGTTCAAAGCATTTTTGGTAAACGACACAGAAAAACTTTAATTAGAAGAGCAAAACATTTGCATAACAAAAGAAATGTTTTTTTCCATTTTCTTCAATATAGCAGAAAAATTTATCACTCAGCATGGAAAGAAAATGTGTTTGGTTATATCACAGAATATATGAAAATGAAACCTAATAAAAAAGATTCAATAAACAGTTTTTAATTTTTTTTTCAATTTTATAATTGAAATTAAATTCAAATCAGAATAGTGGTGCACCTGATAAAAATCACTCTATGAATTTTACAATTGCTAAACCGTCTTTTGCAAGACTCCATTGCACTATCCTTGTACATGTGCAGCTGTGGTCACGATAAAATATTGTCCATGCAATAATTTATTTTTCATAATAGTAGTAGTAGAATTAAAATTTATCCTTGTGTCACACTAAAATTCAACTAGAAAAGTGAAAATAAGGTATATTTCCAATATGAGGAACAGTAACAACAAATATCCTTATATGTGCATATGAAAGACAAACAGAAAAAAGGGCAGGAAAAAAAGAATGAAAATATATAAAATTCTTACCTCCAGCTAATGTTCTGGTTACTAATGGCGTACCAAGGACATCTGCCCGATAATCTGTATAAAAGTTACTCACTGCAACTTGAAATACATATTTTGTGTAGGGTCTTAGAGATGATATCACAGTTTCTCTTGTGTATGTTTCCTATGAAAAACAAACAACATAAAAAGTAATTCAATATATAAAAAAAATAAAACTTTCAAAAGCATGTTTCCAAGTGCACCTCAAAAAAACATCTAATAAAACCAACAATTAAGCCTCTTCTGATTAATTTTGAGATTACTTGACCTCTTGAAGCCATTGTACTGATCCCAATGAGGAGTGGCTATACAGATATTCATAATTATGATAAGAATTATCTTGAACATCCTCTGCCAAGTTTTCCAAGAAGTAATACTCAAGAGAAACCTTTCCAAAACAGAAGCTATGATCTGGAACTGGAATGAAACTAATGACGGTAACTACCCTGAATCCATAAAACATCAGAATGTAAAATTACTAAGTACTAAACACTTCAAATACCCCAGTGTATGGATCAGTTATAACAAACTAAGTATAGGAGATAAGAAATTGAACTTCACTAAGGACTCATCAGATTGATACTTTCATATGGATGTCATGCATGGTGCAAAACCCTTTCAGAAACATCTAAAATGTCAGTTGTAGACAACCACTTTTTCATATCAATGATTAAAATGGCTTCAAGCAAATGAAGCCTGTAGGTTTTAGTGAGGACCTCATGGACTGATGCTACAGAATCACAAATAAACACTATACAAAATAACAGAAACCACGTCTCTTGAGGACTTTTAACAGCAACAACAATTAAAATGGATAGCACAAAGAGAAAATAATGATATATTCAAGATGTTGAAATTCCACACTACTTCAAACAAATAGCTAGGAAGGAAACTCCCCCATCAATACTGGAAAGAGCAAATAACAGTGGACTTGAGAAACCTATTTCCCTGATGAATTGTTTTAATAGAAAGATTTTATAAATCTCAACTGAAAGTAATGCAGGCTGCTCGGTCAATGAATGCCAGATATTTCTTTATAAGGAAACAGCTAATATTACTCTTACCATTATCAAACCAAGAATTTTTCAACTGTTGTTCTGGTTCTTTTCATTAGTTTAACCTGTATATTTATTATCATATTTTTTTTCTGGTGGCTACCATTTTCTGGTTTGACGCTCTCCTTTTGCTATTTCCGTACGGATCGTACACCTAAAGATCACCAGAGAATGGATCAGCCAAAACAAAGCAAACTAGAAAACCCTCAGAAAAAAAAAGTAATATAGCTACAAATGCTATTGTCACTAAAATCTAGTCAATCAGGTTGAAGAACTCAGACTATGCCATGACAAAATCTTATAATTACAAGCAAGATAACCATCATTTACATTATTCGGACTATTGTCCTCATCTTTGTCACCATTTTTATTACAACTTTTCGTTCATTGTATGCTCCGGCCTTCTTCAGGTGGTTGGAATGTCGAACTGAACTCTTTATTTCACTCACTGGGGTAGATTCTTCTAGTTCCACGTGCCATATTTAATGGGTGTCAGTTATCAGTTATCACCTGTTAATTTCCCTCTGAATAATGTAAGTAATGTACATAATACCTCATCTCAGAAATATAGACAGATCAAGATAACCATATTTGCTTGTAACACATGTATAAGTAGAGTGTATCAGATATCAACATATAAAGTGAAACTGGAGAACTGAGTTCAAATTCCAGTCTATTCTGTTGCATTCACTTTTGCACAAATGCACTTGGCAAAGGCATGAATCTATTTCTTCTTGCCCTTCATCCCAGCCATGGGTTAAATAGCAGAGTAGACTGAGCTGTCTAACTTTCAATAGCAACTAGAAAGAAAATTCTAAATTCCCATCTATGAAGAAGGCAACTGAAAACCACTCCACCATCTTTCCCAAAAAGTCATGGAAATTCACAGATAATAACGAAAAGGAAACTGCGGAGAGCCATGAACATCTACATCCTGATGGGAGATGGTATTCAAAAAAAAAAAAAAGAAATAAGTAACTTTTCTAGCCAACATAATTTTCAGAGAAATAGTAAGAAAAAATGGTCTTATCATACAATGTCAAAAAATCATATCAAAAGAATTCCTGAATATAACCCATTAGTTTGACCAACTGTTTCTTGACTCATTGCTCACAAAATATCATTTAAATTTTGTTATATTCCTTGCTAATGGAATAAATACTTAACACCAGGTGGATAATAAAAGAAAGGCTTATTGTACATAACTAGTACAATATGAAATACGGTACAGTTATACACACAGGTCAATCTAGTAGTGAGTGTCACTAATTGGAAGGTCGGACATACTTGTGTCGTCTCTCTCTCAATCTTCCTCTAGTTTCTTGTAGACAGTTGACTTTATAAATACTTACTACATATAGTGTAATCATTCATGGAGGTGACTGGTTATTCCATTACATCAAATTTATTGAGAACTTTTGGAGGAGATATTGTGTGGAGAAACAGACAGACAAATATAAGAAACATGTTACTCTTGTACCGTCCAGCTATATTTACACCATTTATATTCAGACTATTGTCCTCATCTTTGTTGTTGTCATCACAACATTTTGGACATTGTGCCTTCTGTCCTTCCTCAGTATATCAATCTGGGTAACCTACAGGAAATTCTGAACTGAACCTTTTATTTAATATACTGGGTAGACTGTTCTTATTCTAGTTCTTATTTTCTTTAGTACTGTTTAGTTATTGCTCATCTGTTTCCACTAAGTGCAGGTACATACTGACACAAGGATTGTAATCACAACCACTATGTCACTAAATTCACAAACCAACATTTTTATCCACTAGACAATTTAATATAGTAAACTTAGAGCCTTAAATTTAACCTAGCTGCTGATTAGGTTTCAACTGCTGCTGCTGACTATCTGTTGTCCATGTTTTGATTGCTGCTACTGCTATAGTTGAAGACTTACTGTCATTTGTCTATCTTTATCAGTGGCTCCCATATTGTGTTTATTTCTATGCTAGGCCTACTAAGGAGGTCCTCATAGCCTAGAAACATTGTGATAGCAACAACAAAGATGAGGACAATAGTCCGAATATAAATAGTGTATATAATGATAACTCCTCATCCCAGAAATTCAGATAAAACTGTCCAACTTTGTTAATAATGAGATCAATAGTTTAAAATAAAAATAAAAATCTTGAACAAACTTTTTCCAATTTTTTTTTTAATAGATTAAATTTGGAATAAGAAAATTGCTGAATATATGAATTTACTGACCTGCGTACGACAATTAACAGTTTTCTTTGTACAGCTGATGTCTTCACTATCGTCTGTCCATTCACTATAATGGACAGTGTAGTTTGTGACTGGTTGAGAGACTTTCTCACATTCAGGATATCTTGTAATTCTTGGTAACAAAAGTGTCACACTAGTGTTGGTAGTTCTCAATAAGCTAATATTTGTACTTTCTGGGTATGATGAGAGACACTTGGATTCTGAAAGTAAATTTTAAAAATAATGATAAATTCTTTATAGATATGTTCAAAGATAAATGCACTTTAACTTTCTTTCAATGTTGTATTCTGTACATCTTAAGAGGCAGGTAGTGAAAGCTCCAGTGCCAAATTTTCAGGTAAAAAAAAAAAAAGAAGAGCAACACAACTACTGATTTTAGAGGTTTTCAATAAGGAAACATGTTATGAAAAGTTTATTTTGGCTAAATTAAAAATAAAATAAAATAAAGAAAAATGAACAAAGCAATAAAAATGTTCTTGGTAATTTGCATAATAAAAATGTTCTTGGTAATTTGCATATTATACTGAAAAGGTTTAAGACTTATTTCTTATTCAGTCAATCAGTTAAGTGCCATACATGATACATGCTTGGATGATTATGTCTCTTTTGATTCATGACTGACTAGGCAGATTTTCCCATAGTAGATTACCATTTCTTTCTGCAGTAGACTGGTTGCCAACCAAGGCTATAGGATCCAGTCTGTCCTTCAGTATCTGTCTATATCCATCCATTAGACATGGCACATGGAACTAGAACAGTCTACCCAGTGAGCAAAATAAAGGGTTCAATTCGACATTCCAACCACCTGAAAAAGACTGGAACATACAATGGCCAAAATGTTGTAATAAATATGGCGATAAAGATGAGGACAATAGTCCGAATAATGTAAATAGTGTGCCAGTCTGTCCTGTTATTCAACCCATAGCTTGGAGGAGAAGAGATAGTTTCATACTTTTCTTAAGGGTATTTGTGCATAAGTGAATGTAATGAACCCAATTGGAATTTGAACTCAGCTCTCCAATTTTTCATTCCATCTGTTATTCATTACACCACACCACATTTCTTATTAAATGTTCTGAACATAGCTTTCATTACAAGTTACCTGGAAGTGGTTGAAGATGAGATCCATAGGCAACAATCTTTTTGACATTATTCACATTATATGTAAGAAAATCTTTTCCATCCATCTTGTTAACACTGTAAATTTTACCATCTCTTTGATTTGACCAGTAGATTCTTGAGTGGTCAGCGGTTAGAGAGTTTGGGATTTCAACTGAAAGGATAAAAGAATTTAAATTTAAAAAAATGAAGGAAAAATGTTGGTTAAGAAAATGTTTTTCATTTATGATCAAATCACTTAAAAGTCACTAAAGGCAGCTGTCAACATTTTCACTGCTGTATTTTTATAGAATTTTATTATACTATTAGTTCACCAAATACAAGGCCCAAGAGCCACTCATGGTAGAGGGTTACTGAGTGAGATTATTGTAAGCGAGAGGGAAGGAGGGAATAAGAAGATTAAGTAAGATGTGCAAGATAGATATCGGTTGACCATGAACATGAAGAGACCGAGATTGTACTTGTCAAATAAGCATTCTTTCAGGAGTTTGTTCCACAAAGTAACAGTTCTGGAGGAAAAAGCTGTTCGATGGAACTTCCTCCTTATCAAAGGGACACAAAGGTCTGTGAATGTCTGAGCTGGTGGAAATAAGGAATGTAACTCCTCCAAACATCTTCTATAGTAATTGTGATAGAGTAGTTAGAGGCTAGCAAAGTTTCATCTAAGAGGGAAATTGGCTGCAGGGTGGAGGATAATTAATTACCCACAAGGCTGCATAATCGCTTTTGAACTCTGTCAGGGCTGGGCAATTAGGACTGGACAGCACCAGCCCAGATATGGCAGAGATTCTTGGTTTGATCTGACTCTTGTAAAAATAAAGCATGGTAGCAGGAGTTATGTTGCAAAAATTGGTTGGAAGCACACACAGGAAAAAAAAGTTAGTATGAGTTCAACAGGTTCACTAGGCAAAACAAATCCACACTTCTTCTTGATCTCCAATACTCTACTCACTGTCTCGAGCTAAAAGCTCAACACCTCTTAAATGAGCATATCATGTTTTTATGCACCTGACCCAGCCAACACTCAGCCAATGAGTACCCAGAACGAGCCAATAAAAATGGCTACAAGCAACACCACCACTTCTGTCCACATGATAATTGTGATAATTCCACAATTATTTCTGTTCCTCAATCTCAAGTACACAACTCCTTGGCAGAAATGAGACTCCTCTTGAATGAGCGTACCATGCTTTTATGTACCTGACTAGACATCGCTCAGCCAATGAGTGTCCAGAACCAGCCAATAAAAATGGCTACAAGCAACACCACCACCTCTATCAGTACAAAGTGCTGTCCATCTGAAGCTCGTCAATTTGTCATCTCCACACTTCCTTGCAAAACATACCCGTGGCTCTGGCCCTTTTGGGTTGCGAAAGTAAGTCACTGCTACAAGTTAGGTATTTTCTGAAGGGATTCAAGGGACCAACCATTCTTTCATTATCTTTTGCAATGGCACAAATATATGCATTCTATTTGAGGCCCTGAGTGAGCTTTAGAACCAGCAGGTGTTCAAGGTAAGGAGCATCCCTGAGGTTGTGACCACACATCAGGCTTCTTTATGGTCTTTAAGGTCTAATATGGTTTATTTTCTTCAATGTCTGAAAGATTAGAGTTTTATTTCTTAATCACCAACAATCAACATTTCAGATACTTACCTTCTTCAGGAGAATTTGGGGTGAATACTCTCTTACACTGGCAGCCCTTGTCATCAACTAGCCAAATACTTTTGTTCTTAAGTTCCATGAAATAAACATTTTCATTTGAATAGTCTATTCCAATTGTGCCAGCAATGGCCAAGTCTTGAGGACATTGGCATTTCCGCTGGGAGATGCTGCGTTTTTGGTGGTTGTGATCTATAGGTGGCAAAAGCTGCCTCGTGTCACTTCCGTCTGTGTTGCTTCTGAAAATCTTGTGTCTGCCATTATTTTTTTCTTCACTCCAATATAAAGTACTGCAAAAGAGATAAATATCACAATTAGACTAAAATATTGTTGATATAGTTTCATGTTTGATGATTTATTAAAAATATCTATTTATATACTTAATACATAATTAAAAATTCCAAAAATTTAATTTTAATCATTTCACCCCAAGCAAGGCAATAAATGCCACTAAGATGCAAGGGGTTACTGAGAGTGAAAGAAATAGAAAGGACAATAAAAGAACAGGTTTTAAAAAAAATGATGACAATGACTGACATTGCATTTAAATTTTTGTAGATTGTAGTTGACAGAAAAGCCAGAACTATTAACATAAAACTTATGGTTACAACTAGAAATTTCTAGAGTGAAATTATAAAACCTAACTTCCAATTTAGTATTGTGCTTAAATTTGTGAAGTCGAGGTACCAACTAGGAAAGCTCATCAGAACAATTACTGTCAAAATATTTATAAAAGAGGCAAAGGGAAGCTACATTACGGTGAGTGGAAAGTGCCTGAAGCCGAGATGGCAGGTCAATACTAATAACATTGTTGATTCTTCTTTGGATCTTGTCAAGAATCTCTAGATATAAAGCAGAAGCACCAGATTAGATGTGACTGCAATATTTGAGGCCTAGATGAATGATAGACATATAAATGTGCAAGATCAACCATAGCAAAAAATTTATCTGTTTAAAGATTTTCAGATTTCTCAGTGTTCGATAAATATATTCATAAGCAAATATCAAATTTATAAACTCTACATAAAAACACTAATTATTGTCACCTAACAACTTTCAAACAAAATTTTTTTTATGCAACAACATTTAAATTTAAATACTGTATATTTAAATACTGTATATTTCTGCCTATAAGACAACCTTTAAATCCCCAAAACCACCCTTAAAAATTAGGGGTCATCTTATACTACAATTTTAAAAAAGGAACCTTAAATTCTGAGTGATGCTTGTCAATATGCTAACCTCAGTCTCAGTGCGATAACCAATAACGTACATGAAAAGATTCACATTATC
This sequence comes from Acanthosepion pharaonis, assembly GCA_903632075.3. NCBI lineage: Eukaryota > Metazoa > Mollusca > Cephalopoda > Sepiida > Sepiidae > Acanthosepion > Acanthosepion pharaonis. Next base: position 1,163,377 of record CAHIKZ030000685.1, on the reverse strand, counting down.
AAATAAATTGATAATAAAAGTAATAAAACTATTTCTACCTTACATATTGTTGGCATAACTTCATAATAAATTACCTATTCAAAGAATAAGTCCATATCAATGAAATCAACTTGCATCCATGCAAGCTCAGCTGAGAAAATGTAAACATTGAGTTATGAATGCATTCACAGCAAACTTTATCTTTTGCTAAACTTTCAATAATCATCATGGTAGTGTTAATTATGGAAGTAATAACATTTAGAATAACATAATATTCATTTCACATTAAAAATTTATTATCATTTTGGTGTTAAATATGAAGTATAAGTAAATGGCCATTAGTACACCAGACTGTTTGTAATTGTTTAGATATTGAGTAAGAAGAAAAAAATCAGTATTCATGAGATCACGTGTTGAAACTTAAACAAAGTAATGGTTTCCCTTTTAGAGCAGATTGATTTTTCATTTTTTAGAAAATCAAAATTGCACTCAGTGAGAAAAAAGGCAACTCAATGAATAAAGTTTGTTGGATCATTTATTAGATCATAATAAAAACAAAAATAGATAAAAAGACTATATAACACCCTAATACTTCTAGGCACAAATTATAAAACAAAATGTTTTAAATTTGTATTATTTATTGAAAATCACTACTGCATTGTGTAACATATTACATAATAAAATAGCTAAATTGTTCAGTATAATTTCCCTTTGAAGTAAATGAAGGTCATATTTGATGGGACAATGATTTCAAAATAATGTGCTTGTACTTTGCATTTTGTTCATATACAATTTGTAAAACTTCAGTAAATTATAAATTTTATAAGGCTGCACTATAAGGCTTTCACAGATCACCAAATTTTATAAGGCTGTGCTATAAGGCTTTCACTGATCACCAAATTTTATAAGGCTGTGCTATAAGGATTTCACTGATCACCAGATTTTATAAGGCTGTGCTATAAGGCTTTCACTGATCACCAAATTTTATAAGGCTGTGCTATAAGGTTTTCACTGATCACCAAATTTTATAAAGCTGTGCTACAAGACTTGCACTGATCACTGGAATGAAATTCCAATGCTACAATTTTGATCCTAAACTTAATTTTTAAACTCATTTCCTCAAAAAATAGTACTGATTTAGAAAAAAATATTTTATGTTGTTATTTAACATGCCAAATCCCAACTTTCAAGTTGAGTGTAATACCATGGTTTCAAAATCAACCTGCCCTATTATGCAGCTTTATGGGTAATGAATTATTTTCCACCCTGCAGCCTATTTCTGCCTTAGATGAAACATTGCTAGACCCTCACTACTCTATCGCTATTTCCATGGCAAATATTCACATGAATTACATCTCCACCAGTTTTGTCCTTCACAGCTAGAACCTGCCATGCTGGGTTCATGGTGGCAAACTATCCCTATCCCATTTGTGTTCCTTTGTTAAGTAGTAAGTTCCACTCAGACAGCTTCATCTCAGAACCCTTACTTTATAGAACAGGCTACACTCTTTACATCTTCTAATCTACGGTCAGTTTATATATGTCCTATATATCTTTATAATATATACCTTTTCCTTCTTCCTTACATGCTTACAACAATCTCATTCAGCAATCCTCTACCTTGAGTGGCTTTTGGGACTTGTATTGGTTAAAAATATTTAAAAAAACAGACATCAAAATTTTGTAAACATCATTTGTAAACCTTTGTTTCTGAAAACTGTCTTGTGTAACTCAGTACAAAAATAACCCTGTTTTTGTGAACTCCATTTGCTTGTTCTTTACCGTTTCTTCTACCACTTGCTTGACTGGCAAATTATTTTACTGTCATCTCTCTAAAGTTGGTCTTTCCTTTTTCCCTTACTTTTCTTACTCTCCTTGCATTAACATACATGGGTATATAAAAGTACTCACCTTGAATAAGGACTAACAGCAATACTTCCAATGCTTCCACTGCCAGACCAAAGTGTATGTGGCCTTTTCTTGTAAATGTTATATTTCTGGATTTCCTTTTCAGTGGACAGGTAGACTGTATGGTCAATCCAGTCAACTGTCAAATCTTTGATGCTTTCTTTTAAATTCATCAGCTGGAAAAGACCAAAGATCCAAATAAGATAAGCCCTGACTTTTAAAATATGAATAGTTCTCTCTTTGTTTAAATATTTGAAAAATGTTTAAACAAAAAAAAATTTTTTTTTCCTGATGATAGAAAAAAAAATGTTTCAGACTTACACTTATTTCTTTTGCTTTGCCATCACGCATAACCAGGTTTGTATCATTCTTCACCCAAAAAAAGAAATTGGTTTTTGCCAAGAAGGTGAAAGCCTTTGTTGGGACTTGAACAACTTCTTGGGAAAATTTCAATCCATTATCCAGCTCAGCCAAATTGATGCCTTCATTATTGGCAACAAGTAATTCAGGTAATGGTTTGGTATCTACAATAAAAAGTCACTTTGTTTTATTAAAAAAAAAATGTTTCATATACCTTAATACATTACAGTTAAATAAATTTCCACTTTGTTTTTTGGTTTTTTTTCTTTCTTTTTTTTGTTTTTTTTTTTTTTTTGGGTTATTATCATGTTTTTTGGTGATTGAGTCTACCAACTTTTTTCAGGTACTTCTTGACCCAGGTAACCTACAAGAAATTTTAAACTGAACACTTTATTTAATCTACAGGAGATTACTTCCATTCCACTGTTGATGTCTATGTATATCTTTTCTTGTCCTTTTTTTTGCTGTTCAGTTATTTTTCACACTATTTCCATTGAGTCTGAGTGTGTACTACCTCGTCCAGGGATTGTAGTCACAATTACTATGCTAACAAATTTACTAAATAAAAAGAAATACTCATCAAAAATCAGTTGATAATGGGTAACTATGTGTCATCTAATCAAAATTCAGGATACTATTACTTATTTATTTATAGCCAAAGAGTGATAAAAGCAACTTGTGATGAAAAGCAACTAAAATTAAGTATCTGTCTATATTTCTGAGATGAGGTATTATGTACACTATTTACATCAGGGATCGGCAACTCATTTGACTCTGCAGGCCGGATCGTGTTATAATGATGGGTCGCGGGCCGGACGAAGGCCATTAATGAAAAATTAAGGAAAATTACATATGCAGACCCCTGTCAACCTAAATATTTAAAACCATAATGTAAACATTGAGAAATCAAAAAAACAAAAGAAAATCTAAAATTAAAAAACACCTAACAAAGATTACTTTTCCTCAAGGAATGTCAAAATACTTCAAATGAAAAAAATCAACTGAAGTGAAATGGATGAAATTATGATGTGTAGGTTTGAAACTGTTATTGAAAATTGTTCCACAAACGAATGACACACACACACACATCAAGCAAAAATGAAGCACATATACCCATACGTGAGTACAAATAGTTGCAAACATATACACTTACGTACATACACATGCGGTATCATCCACACATTCATGAGGCATGTATGTATAATGCGCGTATGTTTAACTGTCTTTAGATTTCTGCTACCTCGCATGTCAGTCTCTCCCTGGCCTCTTTCACTTTATCGTTCCTCTCGTTTCTGTTACCTTTTAATGTAGCCAAGGGTCATAACAAATATGTATCCATTATTTGACATTAAACGTAGGCAATGCAACTTGGTAAAATAAGTCTCATGAAAGATAACTAGCAGATAGTCTAATATTTTTAGTGCACTGAGATGTGTAGAAATTCTATGGAAAATGACATATAACAAATTTCATTTGAAGGTCGTCTCTCATGTTAAAAATAGAGTCATTGGTAATCAGGCTCGTGGGCTGGTCAAAATGCCTTTGCGGGCCGTAGGTTGCCGGCCCTTGATTTACATCATTCAAATTATTGTCCTCATCTTTGTGGCCATATTTATTACAACCAGTGAGCGAAGTAAAGGGTTCAGTTCAACATTCCAACCACCTGAAGAAGGCCAGAGTGTACAACGGCCGAAACATAATAAATATGGCGACAAAGATAAGGACAATAGTCTGAATAATGTAAATAGTGAACTAAAATTAAAATGAAAGAAATACCATTAAAAAATTAATAATTGTTGACAGAGTTCCATCAAATAAAAATTCAAGATCATATTACTATTTATTTATTAATTGCTACTGATTAATGATTTTAGTCATTGCAATAAAAAGCAGCTGAAATTAAGATACAATAAATAGTAATTAAAAATCACTAATGGTTGCTACTGAGAACACTTGCATCAACCTTAAACTAGAATAACATTTCTAGTTTGTATGTGATAAATTCTTTTTTTAATTGGTATCACTACATGAAAGGCAGTAAAGTCACTAAGACACAAGGGGTTACAGGGTGTGGAAGAATTAGGAATAGAAACATTAATAATGAGCGAGAAGAGGAAAGAGTAATGAGATGGACAGTAGATAGTGATTAATAGTGCATTTAAATTTTTGCAGATTAAATTTGGCTGGAAAACATGGAGCCAAAAAGGAGTTCCACAAGCAGGAAGTGTGAGAAAATAAACTGTTACCATGGTGAAGAGCTCATCCAAACAATTACCACAAAAGTATTTATAGAAAAGACACAGAGAAGCAATCTTATGGTGGCGGGAAAGTGGCTGAAGCTAAGCCGCCAGATCAAGACTCTAATCTTAAAAGGTAATGATTTGGTGAGTCTGTAGTGAAAGAAGAGAGTTTTGGTTTGGCTTGGTTTGGTTTGTTTTACGGCATATCAACCTCAATGGGTTATTTAATGCTGACAACATTTTTATTGCTTGTAATATTTTTTCCAAAAATGTATTGCTGGTAATAATTTTTCCTTCAAAAACCTATTATTAAAACCTATTTTTACACTTTAATTGTATTTTGACCCAAGTTTGGGTTTTAACTATTTGCCCATAGCTGGGACCCTGATAGGTGCTACCACCCTGAGTCAGGGTGGACCTGGGAACACCAGCAATTAAGAGGTGGTTCCATGCTCCTCAAAACCTCCTGATCAGAAGCCTTGCTGTCGGACATAGTTTATCATCTTACCCAGGACGCGGAGGTAGTATATTGTCTTACCTGGGATGGGAAAGAAGAGACAATTTTACAGATCTGTCCAATTTTAGATCTTCACTAGATCCTTTTGAGGTCAGACAAGTCCACTGACTGTACTGAATGATGAGATGTTTTATAAATGCTGTTATAAAATTTATCATTTTGAGGAATACTCAACATAGAAACATAAAATTTTGGAAGATTTGATTTCAATGCGTATAATAATTTTAATGTAAGTCAATATTAAATTAGTGAAGTAATTAGTGAAGTCTGAATTTAAGAAATAATCCATAATTAATCGTGTTTATTTTTATAAAGTAAAGCATATTAATTTTAACTTCTATGAAAAAGTGGTTCGCATATTGATAGTATATTTAATTGTACTTACTGTTGCTGGTAATGGAAACTTTTTCGGACTTTTTGCTGCAGTTGTAAATTGTGCAGGCCTCAGTCTTTTAAATGAAGAAAGAAATATGAATGAAAAAATTATGAACATAACCTTTGTTGAAATTTGGATATTGTAAGGTGCAAGGTTCTTGTGGGCCCATTCCAAATCTATGATACAGATCCCCCCCTCCACTACATTTCAATTTTCATAAGATAGTATTCATATAAAACAGAAATTTTATTGTAACCTAATTATGTACAATAATGGATCAGATGCAATAAAGGTGAACAATTCAACTAGAAAAACAGAAAATAGATACAATGTACTTAAATAGAAACTAGAGACATGTCAGATCATTCCATCTGAAATAAATCAACAATATTTGCAGCAATTTTTAACATCAACTTGAAATTTTTGTTCAGTATCTGTCTATATTTCTGAGATGAGGTATTATGTACACTATTTACATTATTCGGACTATTACCCTCATCTTTGTTGCCATATTTATTACAACGTTTCAGCCATTTTATGCTCTGGCCTTCTTCAGGTGGTTGGAATGTTGAACTGAACCCTTAATTTCGCTCACTGGGGTAGACTGTTCTAGTTCCATGTGCCATGTTTAATGGATGTCAGAGTATAAAGGTGTTGGTTAGACCCAGTGACAAGACCCAAAGAGTGTGAGTTCAATACCTGGTTAAAGCAGCGGAGAGGGGAATTAACAGGAGATAACTGATAACTGACATCTATTAAACATGGCGCTTCGAACTAAAACAATCTACCCCAGTGAGTGAAATAAAAGGGTTCAGTTCGACATTCCAACCACCTGAAGTAGGCCGGAGCGTACAATGGCCAAAATGTTGAAATTTTTCTTGTTAAAAAATTGAATAATTTTAACACATGCAACATTATGGATCAAAAATAGTGAATTTTATATATAAGTATTATTTTTTTTAGACTTAGCATAAGCAAAACAAATTCACAGATTTGGCTAAAAAAACACCGGAATAACATCAAAATCCATGAAAATTTTTCATCCTAAATGATACTAAAACTAATTTGTAACATATATAAATGTAGGTAGGAAAAAAGCAAATATTTATAAGATAGTGAGGGTCACAAAACACTTCCCAGGGCCCCCAATCAGGTTCCCCTCATTTGGCAGGGGAGGTTAGAGTGTAGCATGCACAGACCATGATTGTGAACAGTAAATAAATCTTTATTAGGAGAGTAAAAAAAAAATTTGCTAAAAAAAAGGACAACAATCTCAACTTTATTCAATCCTGAATTCTTTAATCTTCTAGGCATAAAAACAAAATTATTCATTTTGAAAGATCTCCACCAGAATATTGGCTGGAGTTTCAGTATTAATTAAAGCCCAAAAGCAAGTGGGAAAGAAAAAAAAAACATAAAGGAAAAACAGATCATCATTACTTATCTTACCTGAAAAGTATAGGTTTCATTGATTTTCAAATGTTCCAAGATGAACTGACGAGTGTGTGGATCAACCTCAGATATTTTCCATTGATCTGGGGGAAACTGATTTGTCCTATAATAAACTTTATATTTCTCAAGCACTCCAAAGCGATTAGATGGTGCTGACCATCTTAAATCAGCAGACAGGAATTCATTGCTTGATGATAAATCTTTTCTCTCATTTATGTAGACTCTTGGATTGATTGGTTCATTTGGAACTGTAAAAAGACAAGTACAACATCAATAAATTACAGTAAGATCTTGTTATCTGCAGTAGATAGGTTCCAAGACAAAAAGTATGGAGAAATCCTTGGACAGCAGTGGACCATATACTAGGTAACAATCTTTTTGACATTACTTACATTATATCTAAGAAAATCTATACTATATTTTAGCCTCAAAATTGATATCCTGTCTTAAAAATGCAATAGAAAATGCAAGAAAATTTCTTAAGTCTTTTTTGTTTTTCCTACAAACAAAAAACCCCCAAATTTAATGCAATTTAATCTACTCCATAAGCCCATTGGATGACAGAGAGGACACAACTCTCTCACAACAAAATATATTTGATTTTTGAAACAAACTGAAAGAATTAAATGAATTAGAAATATTTTAATCAGCAATGAATGAAATTCCCAAGGTCTCATAACCCACGTCTATAATAACATTTATACTAATCAAGATAAGAATGATAGTTTAAATAAATTTAAAAAAGTACCACATCTACTAATGTAATGCGCAATCTTGCATATCATCCGATCCCCAAATTATCACTTATAAAATATGATTTTATCATGTCTCTTGTGTATCATGCAAGTTCCTTTTTTGAGAGACCAAATTACAATAGACTAACCTCTTTTCCTCTATCTCTTTATCCTATCTTCTAGTTAAATAAGTTTAAAAAGTAAAAGATAATGATAAAAGTATCATTAGTAATGCTATACTCTTTGCATAAATGCATGCAGCCATAAACAACTGAACAAGAAACAGCTAAACATCTTATAAACATAAACAATAGAAAAGATGCATATTCGCTATGTTTGTATTTTATAATACGATACTAATATGTGAATATTATATGAATTATTATTGGAGACTGTTAAGTAAAACATCAGTTTTATCAAAATCATTTATTTTAAATACACCTGTGCTTTTTGACTCCAATAAATGGATATATAGTTTGGTCAACGACATAGCCAGGACCAGCAGTACATCTGCTAATTTTATACCTCATGTATGATGCAACCCCCTTAAAATTAGCTTCAAAATTAGGTTTTCAAAAGTTGCATGATACACAAGTATATATGGTATATTGATATTCCCTTATCATAAAAATGAAATAAAAGATTAAAGGTCTTTGATAAAATTAACTGAATTAAAACTGGAATTGTATATTTTATAATGAAATTCCAAAATTATATTAAAGGTGACATAACGGTATAGAAATTAAAGGTGACATAACATTATAGAAATTATATTAAATTTGACATAATGTCATAGAAAGCCAAGGAAAATAGTTTGATGACTGAATAATGATACATTCATAGATATAAAAGATTTTGTCAAAAATTAATAGGTGTTTCACAATTTTTGAAACAAAATGATTGGGCAAAAATCAGGACCACAAATGATAGAGTAATAGAAATTACATTTATTAAAAGGTAAAAGGATAATATTTTAGCATCTGCAACCATTTAGTCTCAAACATGAACCAAAAATGTCAAGAAGAGCCATTTGCTCCAGATGTCCATCATTCAATTGAAGGCACCGTTGAATGCAAAGTTGTTAACATGTGCACATTCCTGCTGGGTAATCACTTGAATCTTCTCCATGATGGCTGCCTTCAATGCAGCAATGGTGCAAGGGTTGGCTGGTAGATGTTGTCCTTGAAGAACCCTCAGAGGAAGAAATCTGGGGGGTTCAGGTCAGACAAATGATGTGCCCATTCCACTTCAGCTTTGTAGCTGATGAGACACTCCCCAAACTTTTCACGGAGCCATGCTATGGTAACATTAGCAGTGTGGGGAGGAGCACCATCCTGCAAGAACCACTGTTCCTCCTCATCAATGTCCTCGCGCTCCTCATACTCTCCCCATCTGAGAGGCTGCTGCTCTGTTTCAACAATTGTGAAACACCCTGTAAAAAGCTGGAAACTTTTACATCAATTTAATAGTCTATGACATCAGTTTAATAGTTTTATTCTTTATGAAATCATAGAAAATATAATTTAATTTCTATTTAAGAAGAGCTAAATTTGAAATGACAATAAAGAATACAAAAGATGTTTACCTGACATGGGGGAATGTATCTTTAAAGTGGTCCATTCTGAGGATCCATAGTAAGTCAAAGCTTGTAAACTTACTGTCATTGATGTGTATGGAGGTAAATTGCTAATTGTATACTCAGGAGACTGTAAGTCCTGAAAAACAATATCTTTATAGGTTAAGATATGAAAAAAAGAAAAAGGTTCTTTGTATCAAAAGCCATTATTTAGATGCAGAGAGTATCTTTTTACATTTGTTTTTGTTTTCTTTAAAGTTTGTAGCATGAAGATTTTAAAAGGCCTTTTCACAATTGTTACAAGCTCTCCCACATCAGTTTCAATGGAGAAGTGAATAACTCTTAGGTTTGCACTCAAAGATTTAAAGTGGATAGTGATGTTTGCATTATTAATTACCTCTGTTAAACCAGACATTCATATGACATGGCCTAGAAAGGTGGGACATTAGCAGTAATGTTCTGCAAGTTTAATTTTCAGGGCCGATGTAATGGAATAACCTGTCACCCCCATGAGTGACTACACTATAGCTAGTAACTACCTATAAGTATCTGTAAGACAGCAGACTACAGAGTCTAGCTGGAATATGTTCCAACTGTGCTGTCGAAGTCTCTGCCTTCAGGCATAGAGGAACCCGGACGAGGCTCTGCCAAAGGGCAGAGTCTTGTTCAGGGAGGTAGACTGAACCAATCCTGTTTATGCGGATTCTACAGGGAATTTTTGCCCGAGCCTACGGGTTCGGAAGACCCACGTTAAACTCAGCCTTGTGTCATGTCTACCCTCATGGGGTGGCTAGTAAATACCGTCTAGCTGGAATATGTTTCAGCTGTGCTGTCGAAGTCTCTGCCTTTGAGCAGAGAGGAACCTGGATGAGGCTATGCCAAAGGGCAGAGTCTCGTCTGGAGAGGTAGACAGACCTGAACACATTTATGTGGGTTCTATGGGGAATTTTTGGCTGAGGCTTGGATGTCCCACATTAAACTCTGCCTTGTGCCACATCTACCCTTGGGTGGGTGGGTGCTAGCTGGGATCTGTTGAGTACAACTTAGACTTACACGAGAACTACCAACCTTCCAATAGTAGCACTCACTACTGGATTGACTTGTGACGTCCTTGTGCATAACTGTTACCTTTATTCTTATTGTATTGGTTTTACAATAAACCTTTACTTGTTTTATCCACCATGTTTTTCAAGTATATATTCCTATTAGTATGGAATATAACAAGGACAAAAATAAAATCATCATTAATAAAAAAATTAATAATCAATAGAATGTTATATTTAAATTTTAATTTTTTATCAATTTTCACTTCAAATAATTTTCTTGTTAAAAAGAATAATAAAGATGTTTATAAGTATAAAAAGTTGACAAATCAAAAACTAAACCCAAGACTTTGGTAAGAAAAAAAAAATAATTGCAACTTAATAATCTAGTATTTTATGTAGGTGCATCAATAAGTCCATAGCCTAATCATAAAAAACTGCATTTATTTTACACAATCAATACAGAGGAAATAGTTTATTGTTATCAAAATCTCTTGGTTCAAACACTTTATTTAAAATGAATTTAAAAATAATAATTTCAAATCAAAAAATTTTATACTAATTTTTTATATTGTAAAGTGGCTTATAACAATGAATAAAAATTGTTGCAATTTTATATTCTTTGCTTAATGTCATTAGCCAGTTATTGTCATCTAAAAGACCCAGTCCCTATGTGATCACACTATGTGACTTCTCTGCTACTACTACTAATGATAATAATAAACATTCTTTTATAAAAATGAAGTCATTTATAACAATAAATTTAATAATAATGAATGTAAATTGCTTCAATTTTCATATTCTTCACTTAATGTTATTACTAAGTTATTTTATCAAAAAACTTTTTCATCCCAAAGTGAACACAATAAGCAGTTTCCTCTGTATTTTTCAACATAATCTAATTCCATGTCAATGCACTTAATTCAGTGATGGAAAAAAATCACAAATCATTATAAAATAGAAATTTTAAATAAACATTTTTTTTATTTACTGGTTCAGGCTATAGACTTAGTGATCAACCTTTATAAACATTTGAGAATGAATATTGGAACATCTATTTTGAAATTTAAACTTACAAGTGTCTTGTTGTGTTCTTTGAATTCTTCCACAATAAGATTCATCTGGTAATAGACTTCTCCATAATTAATTTCTGTAGCCTTTCTCCAGGAAATTTTAAATACTGACCAGTTGCCCTCGACTTTCACAGATTCTGGGGATATTTTGTCAGGGACCACTTTAACTGTATGTTCATCTAAGCCATCTACAAACAAATGAAATCTTTTTTAAAGATCATAAATCAGAGTCAATGAAAATGATTTAAACCTTCTTAAATCATAAGAAGAATATTCCAATGATGTCAGCACAATATAGGAAAAATGATTTAAATCCAAAAGAGGATAAAACACATTGGTAAATAGTTTTTTTTTTTCTTTTCATTCATATTGTTTTTTACAGATATATTTTTCACTTATATCTGAATTTATACACACATATGTGTATGAATATACACACATTTATATATGAATTTATACACACATACCTATGTTTAAAATGAGATTCAGTGTTATATTTTTTGTTTACTTTTTAATTACAGAGATAATCAAAGTAATGATGTGAATTAACGTTCCAATTAAGATTACTTCAGGTGGGGGAAATAGTCATATAATAAATCAACTTACCTGGGTATTTATGCATTGAAGGGTGAAATAAAGAGAATGATAAAATCTTGTTATTCGCTTTGGATATTCTAGAAATGTTTCGACCTGACATGTCACTGATAACGAGTTGACTTTCATCATCAGTCCAAAAAAGATGGTTGCTATAGTATTGAAGCCGGGTCATTCTGCAGCAAGAAATTATCACATGTACAATTAATAACAAGGAAAAAAAATAAAGTCTGACTTACAAAAACAAAAAAAAAAATGAATGAAACATCAAAATTAGGACTTCAAAAATTATGAATGCATTTCTGACACCCAGGAATATTCAAAGCTTTCAGAGACAGAAACAGTAATACCAAAGAAAAATCAACAAATTCAAAACATTTAGAGATTGAGAAATCAATTATTGGCTAAATTTCAACCTGACATTTTCACTGAACATTATTTAAGCTACATAATCTTTAAAGAAGCATTTAGTTAAAAGAATTGACAAACAGGAGAATATGCTGAAAAATAAATATTTATCTTAAGTAAATACTTCTTTCCCAAAACTGTTGACTTATTTCTTTTTTCTATTTTTCATTTTTTTAAGCAATTCACCCCAAGCAAGGTGGGAGTGCCACTAGTACTCAAGGGGCTACAGAGAGTGTAAGGGAAAAGACTTGGTATAAGGGAAGGATAAAAAGAAGAATGGAGGAGGATAAAAAGAAGAACAAAAACCAAGACAACAGAAAATATCGATTGACATTACATTTAAATTTTTGAAGATTATAGTTATCAGGGAAGCAAGTAAGAGGAAGGGAGTTCTACTGTCGAGAAGTGTGAGAGAAGAAGCTGTTGGACTAGAAGAGGTGGTTACATTTAACTGTTTCAACGGTAAAAGGGTGGGACCAATATGCCAACCTAGTAGCAAGCTTAAATTCACGCAGTCAGGGCACCAGTGAAAATAGCTTGTCAGAGCAGATGCCATAAAAATATTCATAGAAAAGACAGAGGGAAGCCACTTTGCATTGGTGAGAAAGTGACTGGAGTCAAGACCCAAGTCCTGACCAATCATATTGCATATCTGTCTTTGGGTTTTGTTGAGAACCTCAAGATTAACAAACCTATGTAAGCAAACAGAAGAGTATATACATACCTACTAATTATATAGCCTTTATATTAATAACAAATAGTTTCAGATTAAATAATCAGTTAATTGCTTAAAAATTATTTTGTTTACATTTCAGGTATAAAAATAAAGTTTGTAGATATGGACTTTGAAAGGTCCAAACAAGAGATATGCATTACCTAAATAAGGTAATTGAGGATTGCTTTATGATGGTGGCTTTCCATGGCCTAATTGGTAAGCTACACTTAGCTTAAAAATGGTTTCTTGATGGAAAAACAGAATTCAGGTTTAATCACTGTCAAGCATATTTTCTTGGGTAGGATTTCTCAATCTCTAAGTTTGTTGACATTAATTTTCAATGTTTAAGAAAACAGACATGTCTACTCAAAAACATCTAAATATAACATTTATATTAGTAAGTCCTATATATATATATATATATATATATATATATATATATAATAGCTAGCCACACATATTTGAGGATACCTGTCTACTAGGATGGTTAGACAATCCCTATTGCAGATGCTTGTCTAGGAGTTCTTGCACTTTTCTTTCCATATCTGCCATCAATATTGTGCCATCTGCATATCTTATACTGTTAAAATTGTCCCTATAAATAATAAATCCTAGTAGGACTTCTAGTTATCTTAGGATTGCCTTGCTGCAAAATTTGAATAAATCCGGTGAGAAGACACATCCTTGTCTTGCACCCATTTCATTTTATAAAATTCTTTAGAATAGAAATGAAACTATATCTTGAAGTAGAATGTGAATTATTTTGAGAAATAATTCTACTAAAATTGATTGCAGTTGTTGTTCTTTGATCAATAATATTCCTTCAATTCTAATTGAATATCCAAATTACCACCCACTACTACCAACTGGAATATTCATCTGTTTTCTGCAGTTGATGCAACCAACAAGCACTTCCCAGCATCTCTGACTCATTTCACCCAACATATGATACTCAGGTTTTCCCTCTCAGCCACCCCTTTTGTCTTGATGCCCTTCATCTAACCCCCCACACCCTTCAATCCATCCTTTTTACTCTGCATACCACAGCCAAGAGGAGATGGATTACTGCTCTGTTTTCCCATACTGAATGAAACCATTGAATTTGAAACTACTTACAAGTGCTTTTAAACTAAAGAGGCGGCCATTCCTTGACATTACCCCCTTCTTTTTAGTCTGATGCCCTTCCACATTGGTGTAGGGACCCTCTCACACATCATCCCCCTACAGTTTTTCTTTTGGTCTTTAAATGTAAGTGGAATACAAAAATCTTTTACAACCATTCATGGCTGCAAAGCTAACCTATATTTACATACAAAGTAAACTAAGTAAAATAATTTACCTTATCTCTCCTTCTCTCTCTCTCTCTCTCTCTCTATATATATATATATATATATATATATATATATATATTATTTAAAAAAAAAAATTATAACATAAGTATGTTATAAAATCACTACAAAAATAGCCATTTTGTTTCAACACACTCTGTGTCTTATCAAGTGATGATGTTGAAAATAAAAAATATATATATATATATATATATTAAAGCTTCATCAGAGATTAAGAGAAAACAGACAAAAAAAAACCTGGTATTTTCAATTATGTTTGGGTCAGTTCTTATTGATCAGCCATGTATCACATGTATTAAAACCATAGATGTGTATATAGGCTTATAAAAATCTTCACAAATCTACATGCACATTGATTTTGTTAACTGCACAGTATAGTAGAGTCAGTTGGGCACCGTCTGTGAGAAAAAGAGCACCATGATGCAATTCACTCCACCAGAAATTTGAAATCTAATGGTGATTAGGAAGGCTTTTGGGGTGATTACTAGTGATGGTGACATTATGCCTCCATTCATCTTCCAACAGGACCTCAGACTCAACATGGAGGCCTACATCAAGTGCCTTGAGGAGGCGGTGTTGCCCTGGGTCAAGAGGGTAGCTACTGGAAAACCCTGTATCTGGCAAACAGGACTCTGCACCTTGCTACACAAGCAGGAGAACCCAGTCATGGCTGCCAGACAATTTTTGCGACCATATCACCTTTTACACCTGGTCACCTAACTCCCCAGATTGCAAGCCCCTTCATTATTATGCATGTATCACAGTTGAGTGAGAGACCAACAAAATGCCTTGTAAGGATTATGGCAGCATTCACCAACTTAAACAAGGAGACCATCCAGAAGAGTTGCAATCGTCTAGAGGCCAAGGTTGAAGCCAATGGTGATTTTATTGAATAAATAGTATTTCAAGATATTTTTGTGTAATTTTGGTAAATATATCAGTTAAAATGAGATGTTAATATTATTTTCATTTTTGCATAATTTAGTTGACAATTTATCCATCGCAATTTGTAATTATGATAAATGTAAGAATTTCTAGATGAAAAATGGGTCTTATATGCCATTAAATATGTAAATATTAAAGAGAAATCCCGTCGGAGTAAACATTTCTTCAAGGATAGCTTTATCTGTAAAAACTTCAAAAATTAAACTCTTCATAATAAACAAATTTTGTAAAACACATCACCAAATCAAATGGAGAGAAAAGGGTCTAATTAAAGAAAAGAGACAGATCATCATAAGCTTCATAGATATGGCATTACAGGACAATTATTTGACTTAATACAATCATTCCTGTCAAACTGTGAAATGGAGTCATCCTAAATGGCTTCTCCTCCAGCTTCTTTATCACAAATGCTGGTGTGTCCCAAGGCTCTATCTTGGGTCCTACACTGTTCCTGATCTTCATTAATGACCTTCCCAATGTCATCAGTTCCCAAGTAGGCATCTTCATGGATGACACTACTATTTACTCATGCCTCAATAGAAAATCTGGTATCATTGACAAAACTAACCTGGCCACCAGTCTTGAAAAGGACCTCCAATCTGTGGTTA
>CAHIKZ030000685.1:1100000-1142500 GCA_903632075.3 Acanthosepion pharaonis | reverse complement strand
ACCAATTTCAACAAACTTCACAGGACTACGTAAAATTACCTTGCGGTGGTTCTGACAGCGCCAAAAATTGGAAAAACACAATTGTTTTTGCACAAAATTAATTTGAAAACATGATTAAGAGGCATCACGAGAATGAAAGGGGGACAACTCATATCGAGTTATACTTATTATAAAACCCAGGTTGTTTGTGTGTGTGTGTCTGTGTTCGTTTATATATGGGATCGGATTTCCTACATTTTTCAACCGATTTCAACAAAACTTCACTTTTTTTTTGGCAGGTAGTGTTTCTTATTTTCTTGCACACTTTTTTCTTTATTTTTACATTCAGAATGCTTTAAAAATTCAATTTGCAAGACAATTGTTTATAATAAAATTCTATTCAATCGGTAGACTCATAACGATTGAAAACAATGTTTTTGTTTGAGTTTGGGTTTGACCAATTTGTAAAAAAAAACAAAACAAAACAAAACAAAAAAACTAATTAAGATATGCGTGTCCATCAACCTTAAACAATAATCTTTGTCAATTTTATTTTTCAGTCTTTATGATGGTCGATACTTGATCTATCTCTTACTGTTACATCCCCGGGCAACGCCGGGCTCTATTGCTAGTCTTAAATAAATCAACAATGTTTTCCAGCAATTTTTAGCATCAACATGAGATTTTTCTTCTTAAAAGTTGAATAATTTTAACACATTCAACATTATGGATTAAAAATACTGAATTTTATAGTGTTTTTTTTTTTTAGATTTAGCATGAACAAAACAAGTTCACGTATTTGGATGAAAAAAAAACAGTATGACATCAAAACCTGCAAAAATTTTTCAGCCGTTAATAGTCAGTTGTGCTTAGTCTAATTTGTAATGTATATAAATGTACACATAATGAGAAAGGAGGGCCTGGAGAATCTGATACTCACAGGTTGAATAGAGGGAAAGAGAGGCAAGAGAAAGCAATGCATGACATACCTGGCAGGCTTAAGCAAGTGGATGATAGAATGTGGTCTGGGGGGAGGTGACAGAGGGACGAAACTTATTGAGAGCTTCAAGGGATAGGGAGAAAGTGGAGAGCCATGATCGCCTATGTCCTGAAGGGACATGGCATATAAAGGTCGAATAGAAGTAAAGAGAGACAAGGGAAAACAACGTGTAACATACCTGGTGGGCTTAAGCAAGTGGATGACAGAACGTGGTCTGGAGGAAGGTGGCAGAGGGAAAAAACTTATTGAGAGCTACAAGGGATAGGGAGAAAGTGGAGAGCCATGATCGCCTATGTCCTGAAGGGACATGGCACATAAAGGTCGAATAGAAGGAAAGAGAGACAAGGGAAAACAACGTGTAACATACCTGGTGGGCTTAAGCAAGTGGATGACAGAACGTGGTCTGGAGGAAGGTGGCAGAGGGAAGAAACTTATTGAGAGCTTCAAGGGATAGGGAGAAAGTGGAGAGCCATGATCACCTATGTCCTGAAGGGACATGGCACATAAAGGTCGAATAGAAGGAAAGAGAGACAAGGGAAAACAACGCATAACATACCTAGCGGGCTTAAGCAAGTGGATGACAGAACATGGTCTGGGGGGAGGTGGCAGAGGGACAAAACTTATTGAGAGCTACAAGGGATAGGGAGGAAGTGGAGAGCCATGATCACCTAAAAAGGTCATGGCACATAAAAAGAAAGATATAAATGTAGGTAGGAAAAAAATAGCGAGGTTCATAAAGCACTCACTTGGGCCCCCAATCAGGTTCGTCCCCTCACCAAGTCAGAAGGTTCAGGGGTAGTAAGTGCTGGTTCTGATGAGTTCATTTTTTAACTTGTGTTTCTCTCAACTTATGGATGTTATTTTTATTTAAAATTCTCAGATCATGATTAATTATTATCAAATAAACATTTGAGAGTTATGATGAAATGCAACAGAAATGAGATGAAAGAAAAAGGAGTCAAAAATGAATAATAATTACATTTAAGTTTTTAAGAAACAGAATATTAAAATAAAATTGCAGCAGATACATGCTTAAGACATTGTGATTTAAGACAGGAATGTTTTGCAAAACGCTTAACTCATTTTTATAATCATAATAAAATTAATGAAAATCAAAGTAATTCATTTTTTGCAAAGGATTTCACACTCAAACCAAATAATTTTAAATCTTTTATTTTTTGTTTTCCTTGATAGGCTAATTACTTCAATAAAATGGATTCACAAACCATGAAATTAAATTGTTTAATATCAGTTAATAAAAGATTTTATTACCTAAACAAAACTGAGAAATTTAATTCAGAAAGAGAAAAACTTACTTCTCCCCGGGTTTTATCTGTAGACCAATAAATCTTCTTAGCCAACCAATCCATTGCTATGCTGTGAGCAGAGTAATTGTGCTTCTCAAAACTCAATACATTCTTGTATGGCACCATTGACACACGAGTTTGCCGATACTCTATCAGAGATAAAAAAAAATAAAAAAAAGACAAGTATAGGTGGATATCTACAGAAAATATATATTATTATGTTCCTACTTCTTTTATGAGAGCCAACATGATAAAAGATTTATTATTATTATTATTATTATTATTGTTTTTATAGTTGAGTCATAAAGCAACTTTAGATGTGTATGTGAAATAAACATTTAGAGTAAAGATGTGTAAAAAATAAAAATACTTTTGAAATACTAATATATAAAATAAATAATATAGTAATAATATATATATATATATATATATATATATATATATATATATATATATATATATATATATATATATATATATATATATATATATATATATATATATATATATATATATATATATATATATACATATATATATATATATACATATATATATATATATATATATATATATATATATATATATATATATATATATATATATATATATATATATATATATATATATATATATATATATATATATATATATATATATATATATATATATATATATATATATATATATATATATATATATATATATATATACATATATATATATATATATATATATATATACATATATATATATATATATATATATATATATATATATATATATATATATATATATATATATATATATATATATATATATATATATATATATATATATATATATACATATATATATATATATATATATATATATATATATATATATATATATGAAATAAGATTTGAAGCAAAAGTTTGCAAAAAGATCAGAATCTATTTTTTATACACCCTAATATATTAATAACAAAACTTATATGATAATATATTAATTTTAATCTCATTTTAGTAAGAAAAATTAATAAACATTTAACAAGAATAATGAGAGAAAATGAGATGGGAAGGTTAAATTGTTATAGAGAGATAAGAGTAAAACTGTTCTTGATAAAAATGAATAAAACTGTTATGGGGAGAAAATAGTAAAACAGTTATAGAGAGAAAAGTGTAAAAACACATCATAGAGGGGGAAAGAGTAAAACTGTTATAGAAAGAAAAGTGTAAAACTTATTGAGAAAAATGAATAAACTGTAGTAGATAGAAAATAGTAAAACTGATATTAAAAGAAAGAGCAAAACTGCTATAGGAAAAAGTCTGAGATTGTTATTGAGAGAAATGATGAAAACTGCTATCAAAAGGAAAGAGTATATGGGGAAAAAATGCAAAACTATTGAGAGAAAAAAGGAAAACTGTTATTGAGTGAAAAGAGGAAAATAGTTATTGGGAAAAAGTTTAAGACTGTTATTGAGAGAAAAGAAGAAAACTGCTATCAAGAGAAAAGTGTAAAAATTTTATTGGAGAAATAGAGTAAAACTGCTATTGAGAAACAAAAGGAAAACAGTTATTGAGTGAAAAGAAGAAAACTGCTATAGATAAAAAAGAGCTTACCTAAAACTGAAACAAATTCGTGAATAAATTTCTCCTTTTGTCCGTCAGTTTGGATTTGATAAATTTCACCTTTTGATGTTGAGTAAGTAATGATGCATGGTGTGTCCTCTGTTTTAAGAAATAAAAAAGAATAATTTATATTCACATGAAAAGATTTAACAATAAATTATCAAAACAATAACCACAAATTTTAGTAACACTTGCAATAAACTCTGAGCTCTGAAAATCCCTCCCTGAATTTTAATGCATAAAATACATGCGTTATTTACCTAATTCAAACTATTATCCTTATCTTCATTGCCATATTCACATTGTTTCAGCCGTTGTACACTCCAGCCTTTTTCAGGTGATTGGAATTTTGAACCAAACCCTTTATTTCGTCCATCGGGATAGATTGTTTTAGTTCCACATGTCATGCCTCTTCTGGGTGTCTTAGTTATTTCCCTTTAATTCAATTCTCCAAGTTTTTTCGGTTCACCACTGCTGGAACTAGAACAATCTATCCCGGTGAACAAAATAAAGGGTTCAGTTTGAAATTCCAATCACCTGAAGAAGGCAAGAGAGTACAACCGCCAAAACATTGTGAATATGGCAATGAAGATGAGGATAACAGTCTGAATAATGTAAATAATGCAAGTAATCTTAATACTTCATCTCAGAGATATAGACATATACGCATAAAATACAGTGTGCAAATTGGTTGAAAGAAATTGTAAGATAAAAATAACTAAAAACACTTTTGAAATCACCAGGTGTATTATTGACTTGTTATTGCATGACTTTTGATGGTTTGGTAAAACTGATAATCTGGCACAGTTTGGGAACTATGTGTGTCAGAAAATTGGCAGCATTCTTGTATCTATATAAATATGTCAAAGTTTGTTACGTTTGCATATGTTTGTTTATGATAGAAAATCTCAACAACTAGTTTTCTGCATGGACAGCCAAAAATCCTCAAGTAATAAGAAAGGCTATATGAAGTTGACTTTGGAGTTTGTTCAAGTTTACCAGAGATCAACAAATCTTGCAGTATGTTGGTTCTGATCTAATTAGTCAATTTCTGACAAAAATGAACCAAGATACAGAATTTGCATGAAAATTCACAATCCATCCAGTTTTGATATATTTGTTTAATAAATCCTACCAGTGATATCACAGGTTACATCAACAGTCAGTTCAAATTCTAAAAATGTTACATCCTTCTTGCCATTTTATAATAAAATAAAATGCAATGAATTTCTATATGTTTTTTTAGTATTTACTATGTTCCTATATATGTAATCATGAGAGGAGACGGATATGCAATGTGATTGGCCCTGATCTGGCATCTCATTTAAAGTTGCTCTCTCACAGATGTGCCGTTGCTTCCCTCTGTCTTTTCTACAAATACTTTCATGGTAACTGCTCCAATGAGCTACTTTCACTTATTCCCAAACTACATGAATTTAAACGTGCTACTAGGTTGGCATCTCAGTCCTACCCTGTCACTGTTAAAATGGTTAAATGTAGCCATCTCTTCTACTCCAGTAGCTTCATGTCTCACACTTTGTGGAACTCCCTTCTTCTTACTTGCTTCCCTGATAGCTATAATCTCCAAATATTCAAATGCAATGTCAATTGACATCTCCAGATGCTTTGATCTAATTCCCTGTCCTTCTCGTCATCCTTTCCTTTATCACACCTCTTTACTCTTGCTCCTACTCTTTGTAACCCCTTGTATGCTGGTGGCACTCTTGCCTTGCTTGGGGTGAAATGCTTAAAAAAAAATGTATTCATTTAATAAATCCTACTCATGATATCACAGGTTACATTAACATTTAGTTCAAATTATAAAAAGTTTCTTCCTTCTCATCATAATGCCTTTTATGTTAACATAAATTACAATGCCTTTCTACATATGCTTTTATTATTTTCTATGCCCCTTTGTATAGTAATGATTAGAGTAAATGAAAGTTTTAATTTATTTGTTAATAAATCCTACCCAGAATATCAAAGTTACATAAACAGCCAAACTAAAAGTTACTTTCTTCTTGCCAGAATTCATTTTTATAGTAAAATAAATTGCAATGAATTTCTATATATGTTTTTAGTATGTCATAATATATGTATGAATAGGTCAAAAACATGACATTTTCATTTTTATATTTTTTATCAGTTAAAATTAAGCACATTCAAATATTGGGTTGGTGCATAATTATCAGGCGTTTTTAACAATATTTATTACGAAAAAAGAAACATAACAATTCAACAATAACATTTTTAAATGATTATTCCAGTGTGTATGATTATCAACCCTCATTTTTATGACCTGAAAATAAAATAATATTTTTATTAAAAAAAGTAAACAAACCAGCAATTTTTATTAACTTGCCCACAAAAACACCTGATAATTATGCACCAACATAATAAATCAAATAAAATTTCATTGAAATCTAAATTCTTTTGCCTTCCTTAAATCGAAATGAAACTTTGTACAGTAAATATTTACCTTTATGAAAAGTGTGACCCACAAAATTTTCTGTCCAAGGCCCATACCTATTGTTGATATGAGCTCTGATTCTAATGGTGTACTGTGTATCTGGAATCAATTTATCCTTTGTAAAATTGAACCCTGAAACCTGGAAGATTTCCTCTTTCTCTCCAGCTTTTTTGACCATGACTTCATACTTCCATCCTTTCCAGAAACCATTACCTAAAAAACAAAAAAATCAACATCACCATTAAGGAATAAATATGGATATTTTTCTATGCTTAGAATTGTCTGTCACAATGACAAGTTCAGAAAATGGAGGTAGGAAGATTGTATAGCAATGACATGAGAAAAGCTTGCCTATGTTGAAAATCAGCATTTGAGATCATTGAATTTTTATCTAACTTAAACATCAATCATAAGCAGGCATTTGAATGTATCATACTTGATGTCATATAAAGTCCATGGGTCTTATATAAAATCCTCATCCTCACCATTTCCGTAGGGAATATCAAGAAGAAAATTATTGAATGGTATGTTGAATGTTACTGGAGCCTCATTCATGTTTCCAGTAGTGAGATAAAAAGTTTTAGGAAATGGTTCTCTCCTTCATTACATCAAGTTTTTGGTCTGTGGAATTGGTAAGAAAGTTATATAATTAATAATTTTTTACCCTCATCTCATTTCAGATATTTCCATGTTTTTTATACAATAATAATATTAAATCAGCAAAAAACACCAAGTATTGTATTACATTTTTATCAACCTTCTCTTTAGGTTGGCTTGCTAACCTAATTAAAAGAACAAAGGAAAAAAAAACAGCTGTCCTTCTGCTATATATTTAGAGATTTCAGCCTTTTCTTTAGATTGGCTCGCTAACCTAATTAAAAGAATAAAGGAAAAAAACAGCTGTCCTTCTGCTATATATTTAGAGATTTCAGCCTTTTCTTTAGGTTCGGCCGCTAACCTAATTAAAAGAACAAAGGAAAAAAACAGCTGTCCTTCTGCTATATATTTAGAGATTTCAGCCTTTTCTTTAGGTTGGCTCACTAACCTAATTAAAAGAACAAAGGAAAAAACAATAGCTGTCCTTCTCCTATATATATTTAGAGATTTCAGCCTTTTCTTTAGGTTGGCATGCTAACCTAATTAAAAGAACAAAGGAAAAAAAACAGCTGTCCTTTTGCTATATATTTAGAGATTTCAGCCTTTTCTTTAGGTTGGCATGCTAACCTAATTAAAAGAACAAAGGAAAAAAAACAGCTGTCCTTTGCTAAGCTAATTAAAAACAAAGGAAAAAAACAACAGCTGTCCTTCTGCTATATATTTAGATTTCAGCCTTTTCTTTAGGTTGACATGCTAACCTAATTAAAAGAACAAAGGAAAAAAAACAGCTGTCTTTTTGCTATATATTTAGAGATTTCAGCCTTTTCTTTACATAGGCATGCTAACCTAATTAAAAGAACAAAGGAAAAAACAACAGCTGTCCTTCTGCTATATATTTAGAGATTTCAGCCTTTTCTTTAGGTTGGCTCGCTAACCTAATTAAAAGAACAAAGGATAAAAAACAGCTGTCCTTTTGCTATATATTTAGAGATTTCAGCCTATTCTTTAGGTTGGCATGCTAACCTAATTAAAAGAACAAAGGAAAAAACAACAGCTGTCCTTCTGCTATATATTTAAAGATTTCAGCCTTTTCTTTAGGTTGGCTCGCTAACCTAATTAAAAGAACAAAGGAAAAAACAACAGCTGTCCTTCTGCTATATATTTAGAGATTTCAGCCTTTTCTTTACATAGGCATGCTAAGCTAATTAAAAGAACAAAGGAAAAAAACAGCTGTCCTTCTGTTATATATTTAGAGATTTCAGCCTTTTCTTTAGGTTGGCTTGATAACCTAATTAAAAGAACAAAGGAAAACAACAGCTGTCTTTTTGCTATATATTTAGAGATTTCAGCCTTTTCTTTACATAGGCATGCTAACCTAATTAAAAGAACAAAGGGAAAAAAACAGCTGTCCTTCTGCTATATATTTAGAGATTTCAGCCTTTTCTTTAGGTTAGCACAAAATCCAAAGAAGAATTTGCAATATTCTTAGCCCTGACCTGGCATCTCATTTTCAGTCATTTTCCACCATAATTTAGCTTCCATGTGACTTTTCTACAAATATTTTCATGGTTTTTGTTCTGATGAGTTTTCCTCTTAGGTACCTTAGTTTTAAAAATTTAAGCACAGTACTAGATTGGCACTTAGATCTCATCATTTTACAGTTGTAATGGCTAGATGTAACCATAAGTTCTATACTAACATCTTTTCTCTTGCACTTCTCACTTGTGGAACTCCCTTTCAGCTTTTTGCTTTCCAGTCAACATTAAACTCTATACCAGAGTTAGTGATTTTATGTACTACCTAACTCAATGATCAATCAATTGAACTCACAATTGCCATATAACTAGTTCTGCTTAATCAATACTTCAACTCCAGCTAACATATAAAGAAGACCAGAGGATTCAATAGCAAAAAAGTTGTGATAATAACAATCAAGCTGGGAACATTAACATGAGTAAATTGGTGTAATAAACATAATAAAAAATATTCATTAGCATGCAAACATAATCAAAAATATTCATTAGCATACAAACATAATAAACATAATAAAAAATATTCATTAACATGCAAACATAATAAAAAATATTAATTAGCATGCAAACATAATAAAAAATATTCATTAATATGAGTAAATTTCTGTAATAAACATAAAAAATGTTGATATTTCGAAATGATTAAGTCAATCAGTAGTTTAAAAATGTTTGTACACCAGTGGTCCCCAAAGTGGTCAACATCAAACCCTGGGAGTCTGTCAGGGATTACCCAGGGATTCAGTAAAAACCTGATTTGGAATTAGAAGATGTAGACATTGAATTTCACTTACAAGATGATCTCCTTCATATGTAAATTTAAATAAATGTTAAAAAAGTAAAAACCTCAGTGACTATTAGAGTAACGTAAATACTATTGCTCAGTAGTCCAAACTTAGTGCAGCAGTTGAACCATTTTTAATTGCATTCACGCAAGGCTGAAGCTGGTTATAGCCAAGCAAATGCAATTTTAATTAAGCAGAGGAAAAGACTGACCTAGAGGAGTGTAGTGACTTATAACAAATTGTGACCAATTTCCAACTAAATATCAATGACCTTACTCATAAAACACATTTTTCTCATTAAGTATATTAACTAATTCAAACAAAAGGTATACTAATTTATTTTTAATTTGTTTATTATTACCTATATTATTGATTAATGTTTTCTCCTTATTATTATTATTATCATTATTTGAACAAACATGACTTCTATTGGAAGAGAAAGAGAAATTGAAAAATGAATGACAAAGTGCAAATATAAAATGAATCTTATTGTGATACAATAATGTAGAAAAAGATCAAAGGAATTTCTATCCTTATTTTTTTTTTAATATTAGAATTTGCTCAATACAAGGCTCAAGAGCCACTTCTGGTAGAGGGTTACTGAATGAGGTGTGATATGAACATAAGGAGAGGTAGAAGGAAGGGAAGATTATGAGGACAGTTAGTGATTGACTCTTGACTTGAAGAGGGTAAGATTGTAGTGTACAAAAAAATGTCCATTTAGAAGATTGTGTCATACGGTATCATTTCTTGGAAAAAAAAGTATTCTGAATGGAACTTCATCCTTACAAATGGAATACAGAGGAAATGTAGGCAATTTGATGTGGACATAGCATGGCCAGCCATAGCTATGAAGGGCTGAACAAAATTTAGTAGCAATGGACTTTCAAATGTAGCTCAATTTGACAAGCTTATACTATTAACTGGCTTGCACTAATCATATATTAATTCAGTTACAAGCACCATACTGAATTCTGCTGTATTGCATAAATTCCCTTAGTTAATTAAACACTTCAATGTTACTTTAAGAAAATGGTCTGAACTGGTAGAATGTAGGAGTGAAGAACATTTGCTATGGAAATAGTGATTGGCTTGCAACATGGTGCTTATATGGAAAGAGGCTGTAGTGTGGAAAATAAGTCATCCTCTACAAATCCACATAAATGATTTTGAAAACTATCAAGGATGGAAAGTAAGGATTGTACAGCTCCAGCACACACTGTTTTTGGTCTAATCTGCCTTTTTAAAGAAGAAGCATAATAATTATTATCTGGGTGTTCATGAAAGATCAAGGATTCTATTCAGGGGTTAAAATATTTGGGGACCTTTAGTGTATATCTATCTATTTGTTTTTTGATATATAAGATTAGTTTTGTTTTGAAATTGCTGCAGTTGAAATTATTAGATGTAATCATAAGTTCTATGCTAATAGTTCCCTCTTTTGCACTTCTCACTTGTTGAATTCTTTTGGCTTCTTGCTTTCCAGCCATTATTGATGTTCAAATGTAATATTAATCATTATCTTTTGTATTCTTCATTCCTGTTATTTAATAATTCTCTCTCCTTAATAATGTTTTACTTTTTATTTTTCTCATATTCTTTCAAATGCAGTAACCCCTTGTGTCTGAGTGGCTTTATTACCTTGATTAGGGTGAAATGATTAAAAAAAGTTTTATCTGTGTGGCTTAGAAAGTCTTATGATAATGTAGATATTGTTGGAAACATGTCGAATAATATGTTGCAAAAAGAAATGAGACAGTTACATTTTTAATACATGATCATTTATGTTGAAAAAGAAAGCAGGGCATTAGTAAAAAAAAAAAAAAAGAACAAGTGATGAGAAAAAAATCTCAAGAAGTAACTGAGAATTCAGACGGCAAAGAGCAAAATATTTCTTTTCACAAAAAGAGAGCAGGAGACAAGAAAAAATATTTTCGTATCAAGTGGTAAAAATGCCTCCAAGCAGCAGAAAAAAAAAAAAAAAGCAAAAATTTTGCTTCAAAGTGTCCTTCCGTTGTGTACTTGGATGCTGAATTATCTAAATAAATTCAGAAAATTTCCTCTGGCTGTGCAAGCACTAAGCGTAAGAAACAAGAGTTCTCTTATCTTTTTCATGCAGACCTTGGAAACTAAATGTGTGCAGTGTGTTCAAACTTTACTTTGATCTCAGAAAATCAATTAACTGACCAGGGGAAAAAAACATACTTTCTGATTTTGTAATTTATATTTCATTTCTGTAAAAAATGTTGTCACCATGAATTTTATTTTGGTATTTTTTATTCCAACTAGTTTTGTACCTGTCACTTTGTTGACAGCAAGATAATCAAATTTAAGATATAAATTGTTTTTTTTCCATTTAAAATACTATATTTATTAGCAAATATATTCAATTTAAATACAGGAGTAATAAAAATGATTTTAAAGGGCTGCTCATTTCAGTTTATACTCTCTTTAGGTTACTCAGGGGTTGTTACCAGACAAAATGAGAAATTAACCCTATTACTATTAATGTACAGAATATTTCACATGTCAGTAGATGTCCCAGCATATGAACACAAGATCAACCCAGCTGCACCTGAAAAAGAGCCATATGACAGATATATAAACACCCATCCAAGAGAGAAGACAATCTCTTAAATTCACATGAGAATGTAGAGTTCCTGTTCGAGAAGAGCCCAAAATTTTAATCAAATTTCAAATCTGAATTGTTTGTCTATTTAAAATACTACATTTATTAGCAAATATATTTAGTTTAAATACCGTAGTCATAAAAATGACTTTAAAGGGCCTCCATTTCAGCTTATACTCTTTTCCTGTTTCCCTAGGGTTTTTGCCAGACAGAAATGGAATTTAGCTCTAGTGACACAAGTTACATTTTAATTTCACTCATATTGTGTATGTATATATATTTGCATGTACACATGTATATTTTAATTCAATGATATACTTAAATCTATTTCTATAATTTTTTAATTTAAAAAATAATTTTATTTATTACTGAATAATTTCTGAAAAGTTCAATAAAGTCTTATAATTATCTAATTTCTTTAAACTATTGTTTTGTCTTTACATTTATGATTTTATTGCTCAGCACAGGTTAGAGTTGTCCAGACTGAGTCGGAGGAGAATGTATTATTCCATTTTGTATTTTAAACTGCTAAATGTGTGTGTTTGTATATTCACTAAATAGTGCAAGCTCATGTAAGGCATTCTTACACATGCATATACATTACACATACGCAAGCAAAATCATATGCAGACCATGTGATGGACAGGAAAATCAAGTTTTCTTTTATAATACACATGTACAAACACCAGAGTTATGCTGAACAAGATGTTATGATAACATCTTAACATCAAGTTCCATTATCTCATTCAAAATAATATTTCAAAGGAGAATAAGTATTTGGATATTGCTCACAAAGGGTTGCAGCAAAAGGCTGTACTACATTTGGCTCATATAAGCTGTTCAATTTCTTTAAAATTTAGAATATCATTTCAAACAGTATGCATGTAACTATATCCAGACAATACAGAATTTTGCCATTGCCCTCTGTGAGCAATAGCCTTTTTGAGACAGTGCCCAAAGGGACTACTTCAAAGGATTCTGTGAAAACTAGATGTTAGGATAATTAATTTTTATTTTCATGATCAAATTTTCATAAGTTTGGCTAGAATCTTTTATGTGTGTTTTACATTAGTTAGATTGATGCTCTAAAATGCCAGTTCTTGAATAAAGATGACAACTTAAGAAGTAAATAAGAATAGAATATAAAATTAATAACAACCAATGGTCATTATTTAATTTAGTGTCCAGACTAATATTCTCATTCTTACAGTATAGTCAATGGGTTCTTTCATCTTTCTTATCCTACATAAGCCAGAATGAAGTGATCAAACCAACAAGGGCAATTCCAGTAAGTATCTGACACCTTCTGCCTTGCTCTATCTTTACAAAAAATGAATCAGACCAAAAATGGACTACTACTGAAGCTTCCCAGTACTCACTTGTCAGTCTTAATAGATTTCAAAAGCATCTACACAGCCGTGTGGGTGATGAATTATTTTCCACCCTACAAACCCTTTCCCACAGATGAAACATCTACTATGCCCTATCTTTACAAGATCCAGATCAGACCAAAAATGAAGTATGGCTGCCATATCTGGACTGGAGCTTCCCAGCCCTCATGTGTCAGTCTTGATAGAGTTCAAAAGCATTCATTGTGGATGATGAATTATTTTACATCCTACAACTCCCTTCTCACAGATGAAATGTCACAAACTCTCTAATAATGTAAGAGAGACTTGTGCTCTGATGAGCTATATTCCTTAGTTCGACTAGTCCTGACTGTCATAGCTAAAACTCTATCCTGAGTGGCTCTTGGGCCTTGTATTGAATGAACATTAGTAAAAAAGCAAACAAACCCTTGAATAAGCATCATAAGATGAAAACAGACATAAACGGTTTCTTTGGATATATGTCAATCAGTTAAATCCAACCAATCAGTGTTAAACAAGGGGTGGAGCCTATGCTGTGCCCTATCTAGATAATGAGTGTGAACATTTTTAAAAATCTTTTTTTTGGATGAAGGAGTAGGCAATACAGAGAGGCAATGATACAGTCTTTATCTGAAATGTCACGTGTCATGGGTCATTCACTACCTTGGCTGTAACTAATTTCAAAAGGACACTGGGACAATGACCTTTCAAGGTTTTAATTTCCTTTCTTACTGGCATTCTGTCTCTGTATCTTTCATTCCATTTCTGGGATTGTGGATTTTCACACAGGGCTTCTTTGCCTGACTAAGTGGGCCTGGCATATTGCCTCTAACACACCCAACCTCCAAGCTCCCCAACCCCATCATTCATTCCTAATTGTTTCTGGTTATTCTTCGTGGCCAATTTTAAATCTCTGCATGGTTTTCTGATACCCTTTAACTTTTGGAGTTTTCTTCTTGCTTAACAACTATTAAAATTATATCTATACATACTTACACATATGCATATACCCATATATATATATATATATATATATATATATATATATAGAACTGACCAAAATTAATGATAAAAAAAACTACAAATAAAGTTCATTTTCTTCAGAAACAGTCATTCACTCCTACTAACAAGCAGGGATTGTTTTTCTCCTAATGATGGCCATGCTGGCCAAAACTAATCAAGGAACCTAACTGAAATAATAAAAGAAAAAAATATTAATATACAACCCAGTGTGTCTGAAAATTTTAATTTTTTAATATTTTTTATTGTTCAAAACATATATAAGAGGCACGGTGGAGTAATGGATAGCGGCTTGGATTGAGGAATCGAGAGCCGAAAGTTCAATTCAGCTCTAATCCATTACATTCACTTTACGTGCTAATACCCTTGGGAAAGGTATGAATCCTCTTCATCTCCCTCCAACTATGGGTAAAATAGCAGGACAGACTGGGTTCTATAGCCTTGGATGGCAGCTGGTCTAGGAGAAGGACAACTCTGAATTAAAACCTGTGGAGGGTCGTTTGGGAACCTTGTGGCATTCGGTGCACCAGGTTTCTGTATTCGTCCCTCCAAAAAAGTGTGGCTGGTCCTGCACGAGGCCTTCACCACTATAATCAAATCTTATGTGCCGATGTCGGGATGTCGGTTTCCTGCAAACTTATCGGCCTGACCTCATATATAAACTCGACGGGAGAGTCGATTATATATATATATATGGCTATTTTCACATTAAGTTTTGCATGCGAGAAATCAAACAGAGAATGGATTTTTTCTAATAATTCCACCGACAAGCAGATTCTACCCACTAATGTTGGATAGTTTCCACCGCCACTCTGTTTATTTCTCGCACCTGCTGATAAAGAACACAGGCGTGTTCGAAATTCCAAACTTGGAACCTCAATCTTCATGCTTCATTTTTGTTACCTGGTTAATATTAATTTTCTTTCATTTGACCTTGTTTTATTGACCAACTTATCTACTCTACTATATATATATATATATATATATATATATATATATATATATATATATATATATTTATTTGAAAAAAATATATATATCTCTATATATATATATATATATATATATATTTTCATTTGAAAATATATATATATATATATATATATATATATATATATATATATATACCATCCAGCAAACCTCTCTCCCCCATGTGTTTCTTATGCCTCTATCCCTTCCTTCCCTCTAGGTATTATTTATTTTTTTATTCACCTAGTTATCTTTTCATTTTCTCTAGTTTTTCTGTTTTTTACTTTTCCTCCTTTAGAAACTCTTTCCTCCACCTCCTCTCTTTCAGTTTTCTTAATTCATTTCCATAATATTATTATGTAGGTTTCCTTGACAATGCACTTAATACAATGCATCTCTACTGATAACAAAAATCTAAGATTATACAGTGAAATTTTTAATCAAATTTCAACTAATAACTATATGTCAGGTTCCAAACTTATCAATCACCCTTGTAAATATATATATATATATATATATATATATATATATATATATATATATATACACACATATTCAAACATATATTGTTAAATATAACAGACAATGACTGTCTATTATGTTTGATCATGAGCCATTCTCAGCTTCATATAGTGGCTTTAGTTTTGAGAGAAAATAAAGTAAAAATTATCCAACAGGTGGATATTTTATTATTATGCTGTTCCTTGAACTAAGCTTTCAGCTCACACAAGCCATCATCATGTTGGACAACTTTTGTCTTTATTTTCTTCTGAAACTTTGAATGGCTCATGATCAAACATAATAGACAGTTGTTGCCTGTTATTTTTAACAATATATATTTGGATAATGATCTGCTATCCCAATACACTAAATACATACATACATACACACACACACACACACATATATATATATATATATATATATATATATATACACATATATATATATATATATATATATATATATATATATATATATATATATATATATATGCATGTAATATGTGCATATATGTATGTATGTACACTTATTTCAAATTATTACATACTTATATGTGTCCAAGTTTGTATATATTTTGTGCACTTCAATGTGGTCTAATGGTTAACAAACTTATCTTGCTAGATCAAATATGAATGAGTACTGCGCATTTGGTGCTCCTAATTACTGCCTTGTGCCTCATGAAAATCACTTTCTCTTATGCCATTTTGTTTAATGGCTTAATATACAATTATTATTATTTTTTTATCATTGTTATTATTATGTGTTTTTGAATTTCTTTCATCTACCTACTATACCTACATTCTGCAAGAAACAACTGTGGACAATCATTATATATATATATATATATATATATATATATATATATATATATTTGTGTATTTATTCAGCAATACTTCTTTCATGCACATTTCATTGAATATGACAGACAAGGTGCTTTAGTTTTTTAGACAATTTCTCATGTGATCTAATAATTTATTTCTTTTTGGATAATAAATTACATAAAAACTTTCCAACTGCTCTTTTATCCGAGCGCTTTCGCTATACTTTTAGCCATTTTCAAGGTTGAAATATATTAACTGTTAACAAAAAATACATTCTTGTATGTTTTTGCCTAATATTTTCATTTTCAAAACACAGTCAAGATATTTTGTTCACATTCATACTTATCATCTGAAAAGAAAAAAATTATTCGATCAATTGAAAATTGTATAAAAAACTAAATCAAAGCACCTTGTTTCATATTCAATAAAAATATATATATATATATATATATATATATATAGATATATATATAGATATATATATAGAGATATATATATAGATATATATATAGACATATATATAGAGATATATATATTTTCATTGAATATGAGAGATAATTTATAATTTAGTCTCTACTTTTGTATTTAGCACTGTTTTTAAAAAATAAAAAACAAAAATACTAAAGAACTTCAGATTATTTACCTAACATGTTCTTTCTATTTTTCTATATATTTGCACACACACACACACACACACACATATATATATTTGCACACACATACACACACACATAGATATACATATATAAATTACATGCATGCAATACATACAGCATTATATGCACATAACATAGATATACATATATACATTATATGTGTGCATGCAAAGTCAAACAGACAGTGTGTGACAGACACAGAATGAGGTTTTCTTTCATAATATAGAATTTGGGGTCAATGAGTTTGCAGTCCCCAGTCAGTCACATTTGATATTTTTTGTCACATTTTACCAGAAGAATCCATTAAAGCTAAAGATGCCCTGATATACTTTGATGAAGAAATAGATGAGTAAAAGAAAAAAAAAGTTTCTTCTGGCAAAGAATTGCTTACTTTTTCCAAAGATCTTGAAGCGTTTGCTGACATTGTAATTATATTAAAATGACAAATACCCCACTTCACTGATTGGCAGGAAACGTTTTATTTGGATAAATTTATTTTCTCCTTTCTTTTAATTATTTTTAATCTAAAAAGGAAACAAAAATGAGTAATGTGGGTGGTCTAAAGAGTTCTTAATCTTATGTTAGATTGAGAAATAAATAAAAAATAGTTAAAAAAAAAAGAACGAGGTCAAAAACATTAGAATTATGTTTAATATTAATTCCAATTTTATACATTTTTCTCATTATAACTCTATTTTGTCTACTTGGCTTACATATCATATTATATTGTTATTATTTCTTTTTCAATCTGTACCTTCAATGATGCCTTCCAAAATCTAAACAAAGTATTAACAAACAGAAAAATTCAATTAGAAACAAAGAAAATAATGCTGAACTGTTATATAATATCAGTCTACCTATATAGCAGTGAGTGCTAGACAATCTTCTCACAGTTGAAGAAGAAACTTGAGGCAATAGCAATGTTGTTCTACAGAAGGATACTGAGAATACCATGAGCTGAACATTTGAGTAATGAGAAAGTTTTAAGGAAAATAGAAACAAAAAGACATATTTAGAATCAGAAAGAAACAGCTGAAATTTCTAGGACACATAATGAGGAAAGAAGGCTTGGAGAATTTGGCATTCACAAGACATAATGAAACCAAGAGGGACAGGGAGAAACAACCAGTAACTAAGAAACTTATGTATATGATTGGTAGAATATAGGCTGGAAGTGATAGCGAAAAGACAAATCTTACTAAGAGTGTTAAAGGAGGAGGAGGAGTAAGAAGAAGAGGAAGAAGAAAAAAAGAAGACCATCAACTATTCTTTTTCAGCAATAATATTTGACATCTGCAACATGTAATAATATAACTTTTAATCAAGTGAACTGTTATGCATGTCTTCAATAATTGTTACAAATCCTACAAGACCAATACATCCTACTTTAAACAATTTATTTAAAAACGTATTAAGACATTTGGACAGTTAACCAAATGAGCATTTAGCAGAAAATGTAGTGGCGTACTTACATATATGTCACACTCTTCATCGTAATGTGCTACATATATTTATATTTATATTTATTTACTGTATTAATTTATAATTTTTTGTTTTTAAGTTTTTACAATATGAAAGATCTTTCAATTTTGCTTTTAATGATCACTATCTTAAAGAGATGAACTAGCTTTTATATTACTGTTAAATACAAATTTAAATAATTAGTTGCTACTTCTTACCCAAATACACTCAAATATTTTTAAAAAATACTAATTTCAATAAACAAATATTGAAATAAGAAAACTTTTAACTTTAAATGTAGATTTAGTAATTTAATCACTTGAGATTCATTGGTAATTATTAGTCCTATTGTACCTTATAATACTGCTAATTAAAATACTTAAAGTATTGCTTGTTACTATTTTTACTTGTACTTTTTTGGTGAAATCTTCATTAGTCAAATGTCTCTCAGCCAAATGTTCGGCCATGCTTTAAAAAATGTCCAACTTCAATTGTAATGGTAGAAACCAGTAAAATATTTTAGAAATTAAAATTAAATTTTAAAAAATCCTTCAAACAAGAAAATATCAGAAATTTCAGCTGTAAATAAAAATAAAAGTTAAAACTTATTGAATGACAAATATAAATCCTTTGTAGTGAAATAGAAGTAATTCTAAAATAGTCACAGCCCTTAACCTTCATCCAACCTGTTATAATATAAATTATTGGATAGAATACATTGGAGATGTTTCTTTTATAAGTATTAACGTTATAGAATACATTGGAGATGTTTCTTTTATAAGTATTAACATTATAGAATACATTGGAGATGTTTCTTTTATAAGTATTAACGTTATAGAATACATTGGAGATGTTTCTTTTATAAGTATTAACATTATAGAATACATTGGAGATATTTCTTTTATAAGTATTAACATTATACATATATTTTTATGGCACCCTATAATATGAATTACAATTTTGGAAAAGCAAAATTTCACTGAAATATGTTGGAAAATTTCCAGGTTTTCATCTGAAAATCAAGAAAATAGTAACTTTAAGCAAAATAGTCACAATATTTGGGAAAAAAGGCGGCATCATTTTAATCTGGTGACTTCTTTTTTTTCATATACTTAAATTATAAACTATAATTTAGGAAAATGGATAATTTCAAAGTTTTCATCTGAAATCTAGAAAATTACTTTTTTGGTATAATTTTCACTTTTTTAATACTAATGTTCACCTAATACAAGGCCTAAGTGTCACTTAAGGTAGAGTTATTGTGCAGGGTTGTATGAGCATAAGAAAAGTCCAGAAATGAAATTCATGGGGCTATGCAGGAAAGATAATGGTTAACCCTAGACTTGATGAGATCAAGATCATAGTGATTGGGAAAGCATCCTCTTGAGAGTCTGATCCACAAAGCAACGGTTCTTTGGAAGAAGATGTCTGAATGGAATATTCAAGGAATTCTTGAAAATGAAGAATGAATTTGTTAATTCTTGCTGTTAGAAGAAATGTACACTAATTCAGCCAAGTCTAACCTTCACGACGAGGACGCACCATGGCACATACATTAGCAAATCACTCACATTTCCTCCATATTCCATTGGCAAGAAGTAAGTTCCACTCAAACAGTTTCTTCCTGTGAACCACTTCTCTGTGGAACAAACTTCCTAGAGGATGTTTCTCCAATCATTACAATCTTAACTTGTTCAAGTCTAGAGTCAATCGTTATCTTTTCCTCCTATCCATATAAACTACCCCCTTAAATAACCCTCTACCTCAAGTACAACACACGAGGCCTTGTACAGCAGGGGTCAGCAACCTGTGCCACATGTGACATGCCAAGCAATTTCCAATGGCACACAGCTGCAAATGACATCACAAAATCTGAACCAATAACTACTACAATGCAAAGAAGATATTTAGCTGTTTCAATTTTAATATATACTAAAGTATATATACTATATATTACTATATAAAATATATTGTAGAACAGGTATATTGACCTTGACTTGTATAAAAATATGTATGTTGTTGGTGCAATGAATGATTTTAAAACCCTAAGCCAGCACGTAGTCAGCAAAAAGTTGTCTAACCTTTGGTTAGGTCCATTTTTTGACCATGGTTTAAATATCACCATGGCCAATTTGTCAGGAAGGTGAATTCTTGATGTTATCGCTCTGGGGGAGCGAATCTCTAGGTGCGGCACCTTCGGAAAGTGCCTGAAGTGAAAACCATACCAGGTTGACCAAAAGAGTAAGTTGAGATTAGGTAGGGAACTCTTTGGGAGCCGTCGATGTTTGTTCTAGGACTAAATTACAAGTCATTGTTACCGAGGGTTTGAGCGTGCTGGCCTTGTTCAGACCATATTGTAGAACCATACCATGGGTTGACCAAAAGCATGAGTTAAAATTTGGTAGGGAACTCTTTGGGAGCTGTCGATGGTTGTGCTAGCATGAAGTTACAAGTCATTGTGACCGAGGGTTTGAGCGTGCTGGCCTTGTTCAGACTATATTGTAGAACAGATATATTGACCTTGACTTGTATAAAAATACATATGCTGTTGGCACACTGAATGATTTTAAAACCCTAAGTCAGTACATAGTTAGCAAAAGGTTGCTGACCTCTCTTGCACAGAGTGAATCTTACTGTAAAGAAATAAAAAATAAATCCATGTTTTCATGTCTAATAAATATATTGTTTAATATTTACTATATTTATTGAGGAAGAGTGTTCAATATGAGAGACATAGATATATTTATATATATCATATATTCCCATGGATTCTTATATTAATATCTGTGGGTTTGTTTCTATGCAATCAAAGCAATGTAATATAGCTGTAATAGGATAACTGCAGATGGTATAAATAACGTGACATGTTGTAGATGTTTTATCAAGGTCCAGCAGTTTGTAGTCAGAGTAGGAGTTGTCACCAAGTGTAAAGAAAATAGTATTAAAATAACAAATCAGAAAATTTGTTTATTACCACTCTATAAACATGTCATTGACTTGAGGTCAGCATGATATCAAGGTCGTTCAGCAAGGACAAATGTGTAAAAACATTTATGTTTAAATGTGCTGCTGTGAGTATTTCCTAGTAAAACTATTTTTCTTTTTTATGCCATGTTCTTTCAGGGCGTAGTTGATTATGGCTTTCCACAGATTCCTTTCTTTATTTTCTGTGAATTTCCATGACTTCTTGGAAAAAATAGTTAAGTTGTTTACTATTATCTTTACCACATTTTTGAGTACAGAGTTCTCCTTCTTTCAGACTAACTGCTACCCAAAGTTAAAGAGAACACTCTACTCTGTTACTTAATCTATAGCTAAAAGGAAAAGATGGTTAGATAGGTTACTCAATGGTTCCCTTTACCACTCTAGTTTTCACTATGTTCTGTGAGTGTTAAATTCTCCAAACCTTTTTTCCTCATTATATGTCCTAAATATTTCACTGTCTGATTTTAAGTAGCAGTTTTCTTTTAGTTCTTATTTTCCTTAAATCTTCCTTATTGCTCATATGTTCAGTCCATGGTAACCTATGATAAATAAAAATTGATTTATATACTATAGAATCTCCTTCCAAATTACCTGAAGATAATAAAGGGGGATATTTTATGAGGTTATTTAAATTTCTATTTGCTCAAATAATTTCTTTACCATCAACACCACACAAAAGAGACTCATTTCAAATTTCTACTATGAGTAGCAATATCAAGTGAATCTCCTTTGTGCAATGTTGTTGGTAAGGGTTACTGCTCTGTTTTGGTTTGATTTAGACATTGAGCACTTTGGATTATTGCATAAGTAGGTTTCTGTCTTTTAGTCTGAAATTTCTTTTCTGTTTATGTTTCCTTTTTCTTTTTTGTTGGTATTTTTGTTGTTTATTGCTTCTCAGGTTTTCCTTTTATTTTCTTTTGATATTTCAAGTTTTTTTTTTTTTTTTGACAGGCAATATGTTTGTGGAATTGCATTTGCAAGTTGTATTACCAATACTTAGATTTGTTTTAGTTGCTCAGATTATTTCTATAAAAATTAATTTTAAGTTTATGTGGAAGCACTCTAAAAGTGACATGACTTAAAGGTAGAAAAATTTTCAAAAATATTTAAAAACTACTCTTTCAAATAAATGCTCTTGATATTCTGAGTGAATTATGAAATTTAAAAAAAAGTTTTTGAAATAAATTATATACATTTTTATTCCTATTTCCTTTTGTTTTTTTTTAAGTTTACAAGGGGATGCTGAAAAGTTCTCAGTGTTACCTACTTTCAAAATTCTCACCAAATGACAAAATATTAAAATTTAAAAAAAAAAATTTTGTCTTGGTTAAGAACTTTTAATACTTCCATGTAGTATTGTACATAGTATATATATATATATATATATATATATATATATATATATATATATATATATATATATATATATGTCCAAGGTAAATAGCATATTAGTATATATATAAGAAAAACTTAGATAACAAAGAAATAAGTATAAAATAGTAATAAAAATAGATATAATTAAAAGGGAGCTAAAAAGGGGAAACAACTCTGGTAATTTAATTTGGAAAAAAAAAAAAAGAAAAATGAAAATAACAGAAAATAACAAAATGAGCTAATCGGTTATCACTCCTCACTGTTATTTTCTTTTATTATTATTATCATTGTTTGTGTGTTATGTTTGCTGCTTTGTATTCTGTAGAGCCGGATCCATACTATGGTCCTTAGGCCCTATAGGAGAATTATCATTCAATTGATAGTACTTTTCTTTGTATATGAGATGTTCCTAGTAGGGTGATCTTCTGGGCAACTTTTATGTTGATGTTACCTAGGACACTGTTAGTAAAATTGTCCATTTCTTTTCTTATGAGGCCCAGAGCACTGATTATTATTGGCACATTCTCGGTCTTCATTCCCCCACATCCTGTTAATCTTGATCTCCAGGTCCTTGTATTTGGACAGTTTTTTGATAATTTTTATGGAGGTGTTTCTCTCAGATGGTACTGCTATGTCAATAAGCATACACTTCCTGAATTATTATTATTATTATTATTATTATTATTTTATTTCCTTTGATTTCTGGTGTGTACACATTTCTTTCTGGATCCTGCCCAAAGACCTAAGGTTAGAAATGGCATCATGACATTTTCCACTGAAAAAAAAAACAAACAAACATATTTTACATAGATAAAGCCCTTTGTAAAGTGTGGGTTATTATTATTATTTTTTTTTTTTTTCAGATTAAACCACCACAGTTTCCCCTTTTTGTCCACTTTTAATTATGTTCCATTATTTTTGCTATAATTCAATATTGTACTCCTAAAAAGATCTTCAGTTATAAAATACTTTATTGCTATGATCAGAAGTGTTTACAACACTTACAGTTATTACTTACCTCATTAACTACAATCATGATCATAGAGTCCACATCCATATATAAATAAATAATTGTGGACACCATAATCTTTTCCGTGACTGTTTAGTATATTACATATGTTATATCCCCAGTGTTCAAAGGTAACAGTTTTGAATTCAGAGTTATCCTTCTCTTAGACTGATTGCCAACCAC
Organism: Acanthosepion pharaonis; assembly: GCA_903632075.3. Lineage (NCBI taxonomy): Eukaryota > Metazoa > Mollusca > Cephalopoda > Sepiida > Sepiidae > Acanthosepion > Acanthosepion pharaonis. The sequence continues at coordinate 1,118,239 of CAHIKZ030000685.1, read as the reverse complement.
AGCTAAAAAAAACTATTTAACCCATAGCTTGGGGTACAGAGATTGATTGACACCTTTCTCAACAATATTTGTGCAAAAGTGAATGTAACAAACCCAATCAACCATTATACTACCTGCATATTATTAAACAAAAAAGCTTGAAGTGTTAGGGCAATTCTGGATGGAGATTTAGAATCAGCTTCCTCAAATTAATCAGGTACAGCATCAAGAATTTCTTTTATCTTTTTTGCATATGGAATTGGTGTGAAGCAATGCAAATCATGTCCACATCTTCTTTACCTCTTGCAGGAAAAATCATAATTCTAAGTTCATCCAACATTGGAGTCAGTTTGTCCCCATGTCGTCAGAATCAAATGAACATGTAGATCAACTGCCTTTAATTGGAAGGCAGTAAACAGGAATGTAGGATTCACTAGCAAATTGAACCATGCTGTAATTAAATTTTGGGATGGAAGAGAAACCAGAGACTCAGGTTCTTTCCAAAACAGGCTTAGAGCAGAGACTGAGGAAATGGCAAATGTAGTGATGATTAATGATAGAAAAAGAAGCCAGACAAAGGTAAAGTAATAAGGAAATGATGACTGCAATATTTGCTAAGATAAATTTGTTTCCAGAGAGCCAAGGACAATTTTATTTGGCTTTTACAGGCCTATCACTTATAACTAAATGCAAATGCATTAAGAAGGAGAAGAAAGAGAGAGATTAAGGGAGGAGACTACAAGAGAGAGAGAGAGAGAAGGAAAAGGATTATGGGGAGAGAAAGAAAGAAAATGATTGTAGATAGAGAAAGAAAGAAATGGATTGTGGAGAGGGAAAGAAAGAAATGGATTGTGAAGAGGGAAAGAAAGAAATGGATTGTGGAGAGGGAAAGAAAGAAACGGATTGTGGAGAGGGAAAGAAAGAAATGGATTATGGAAAGGGAAAGAAAGAAATGGATTATGGAGAGGGAAAGAAAGAAACGGATTGCGGAGAGGGAAAGAAAGAAACGGATTGTGGAGAGGGAAAGAAAGAAATGGATTGCAGAGAGGGAAAGAAAGAAATGGATTATGGAGAGGGAAAGAAAGAAACGGATTGCGGAGAGGGAAAGAAAGAAACGGATTGTGGAGAGGGAAAGAAAGAAACGGATTGTGGAGAGGGAAAGAAAGAAATGGATTGCGGAGAGGGAAAGAAAGAAACGGATTGTGGAGAGGGAAAGAAAGAAATGGATTGTGGAGAGGGAAAGAAAGAAATGGATTGTGAAGAGGAAAGAAAGAAATGGATTGCGGAGGGGGAAAGAAAGAAACGGATTGTGGAGAGGGAAAGAAAGAAATGGATTGCAGAGGAAAAGAAAGAAACGGATTATGGAGAGGGAAAGAAAGAAATGGATTGTGGAGAGGGAAAGAAAGAAATGGATTGTGGAGAGGGAAAGAAAGAAATGGATTGTGGAGAGGGAAAGAAAGAAACGGATTGTGGAGAGGGAAAGAAAGAAATGGATTGCAGAGAGGGAAAGAAAGAAACGGATTGTGGAGAGGGAAAGAAAGAAATGGATTGCAGAGAGGGAAAGAAAGAAACGGATTGTGGAGAGGGAAAGAAAGAAATGGATTGTGGAGAGGGAAAGAAAGAAACGGATTGTGGAGAGGGAAAGAAAAGAAATGGATTGCAGAGAGGAAAGAAAGAAACGGATTGTGAGAGGGAAAGAAAGAAATGGATTGCAGAGAGGGAAAGAAAGAAACGGATTGTGGAGAGGGGAAAGAAAGAATGGATTGTGGAGAGGAAAGAAAGAAACGGATTGTGGAGAGGGAAAAGAAAGAAATGGATTGCAGAGAGGGAAAAAAAGAAAACGGATTGTGGAGAGGAAAGAAAGAAATGGATTGCAGAGAGGGAAAGAAAAGAAACGGATTGTGGAGAGGGAAAAAAGAAATGGATTGTGGAGAGGAAAAAGAAAAAACGGATTGTGGAGAGGAAAAGAAAGAAATGGATTGTGAAGAGGGAAAGAAAGAAAATGGATTGTGAAGAGGGAAAAAGAAAGAAATGGATTGTGAAGAGGGAAAGAAAGAAATGGATTGTGGATTGTGAAGAGGGAAAGAAAGAAATGGATTGTGAAGAGGGAAAGAAAGAAATGGATTGTGGAGAAAGAAAGAAACGGATTGTGGAGAGGAAAGAAAGAAAAAAGATTGTGAAGAGGGAAAGAAAGAAACGGATTGTGAAGAGGGAAAGAAAGAAATGGATTGTGAAGAGGGAAAAAAAGAAATGGATTGTGGAGAGGAAAAAAAGAAATGGATTGTGAGGGGGGAAAGAAATGGATTGTGGAGGGAAAGAAAGAAATGGATTGTGGAGAGGAAAGAAAGAAATGGATTGTGGAGAGGGAAGAAAGAAATTGAAAGAGGAAAGAAAGAAACGGATTGTGGAGAGGAAGAAAGAAAAACGGATTGTGGAGAGGGAAAGAAAGAAATGATTGTGGAGAGGGAAAGAAAGAAATGGATTGTGGAGAGGAAAGAAAGAAATGGATTGTGGAGAGGGAAAGAAAGAAATGGATTGTGAAGGGAAAGAAAGAAATGGATTGTGAAGAGGGAAAGAAAGAAATGGATTGTAGAGGGAAAGAAAGAAATGGATTGTGGAGAGGAAAGAAAGAAACGGATTGTGGAGAGGGAAAGAAAGAAATGGATTGTGAAGAGGGAAAGAAAGAAACGGATTGTGGAGAGGGAAAGAAAGAAACGGATTGTGGAGAGGGAAAGAAAGAAATGGATTGTGAAGAGGGAAAGAAAGAAATGGATTGTGGAGAGGGAAAGAAAGAAATGGATTGTGAAGAGGGAAAGAAAGAAATGGATTGTGGAGAGGGAAAGAAAGAAATGGATTGTGAAGAGGGAAAGAAAGAAACGGATTGTGAAGAGGGAAAGAAAGAAATGGATTGTGGAGAGGGAAAGAAAGAAATGGATTGTGGAGAGGAAAAAGAAATGGATTGTGGAGAGGGAAAAGAAAAGAAACGGATTGTGGAGAGGGAAAGAAAGAAATGGATTGTGAAGAGGGAAAAGAAAAAAAGAAACGGATTGTGGAGAGGGAAAGAAATGGATTGTGAAGAGGGAAAGAAAGAAACGGATTGTGGAGAGGGAAAGAAAGAAATGGATTGTGAAGAGGGAAAGAAAGAAATGGATTGTGGAGAGGGAAAGAAAGAAACGGATTGTGAAGAGGGAAAGAAAGAAATGGATTGTGGAGAGGAAAGAAAGAAATGGAAGGGAAAGAAAGAAATGGAAAGAGAGAAAGAAAGAAACGGATTGTGGAGAGGAAAGAAAGAAATGGATGGAGGGAAAGAAAAGAAACGGATTGTGGAGAGGGAAAGAAAGAAATGGATTGCAGAGAGGGAAAGAAAAGAAACGGATTGAAGAGGAAAGAAAGAAATGGATTGCAGAGAGGGAAAGAAAAGAACGGATTGTGGAGAGGGAAAGAAAGAAATGGATTGCAGAGAGGGAAAGAAAAGAAACGGATTGAGAAGGAGAGGGAAAGAAAGAAATGGATTGTGAAGAAAGGAAAGAAAGAAACGGATTGTGGAGAGAAAAGAAAGAAATGGATTATGGAGAGGGAAAGAAAGAAATGGATTGAGGAGAGGGAAAGAAAGAAATGGATTGGAGAGGGAAAGAAAGAAATGGATTATGGAGAGGGAAAGAAAGAAAAGGATTGTGGAGAGGGAAAGAAAGAAATGGATTGCAGAAGGAAAGAAAGAAAATAGATTGTGGAAGGAAAGAAAGAAATGGATTGTGGAGAGGGAAAGAAAGAAACGGATTGTGGAGAGGGAAAGAAAGAAATGGATTGTGGAGAGGAAAAAGAAATGGATTATGGAAAGGGAAAGAAAGAAATGGATTATGGAGAAAGAAAGAAAGAAACGGATTCTTGGAGAGGAAAAGAAAGAAAAGGAAGAGGAAAGAAAGAAATGGATTGCAGAGGGAAAGAAAGAAATGGATTATGGAGAGGAAAGAAAGAAACGGATTGCGGAGAGGGAAAGAAAGAAACGGATTGTGGAGAGGGAAAGAAAGAAATGGATTATGGAGAGGGAAAGAAAGAAATGGATTGAAGAGGGAAAGAAAGAAATGGATTGCAGAGAGGGAAAGAAAGAAATGGATTGCGGAGAGGGAAAAGAAAGAAATGGATTGCGGAGAGGGAAAGAAAGAAATGGATTGTGGGGAGAGAAAGAAAGAAATGGATTGCGGAGAGGGAAAGAAAGAAATGGATTGTGGGGAGAGAAAGAAAGAAATGGATTATGGTGAGAGAGAGAAAGAAAGAAATGGATTGCAGAGAGGGAAAGAAAGAAATGGATTATGGAGAGGGAAAGAAAGAAATGGATTGCGGAGAGGGAAAGAAAGAAATGGATTGTGGAGAGGGAAACAAAGTGAAGGATTGTGGAGAGAGAAAGAAATAAATGGATTGCGGTGAGAGAGAGAAAGAAATAAATGGATTGCGGTGAGAGAGAGAAAGAAAGAAATGGATTGCAGAGAGAGAAAGAAAGAAATGGATTATGGGGAGGAAAAGAAAGAAATGGATTACGGAGTGGGGAAAGAAAGAAATGTATTGCAGAGAGAGAAAGAAAGAAATGGATTGTGGAGAGGGAAACAAAGTGAAGGATTGTGGAGAGAGAAAGAAAGAAATGGATTGTGGAGAGAGAAAGAAAGAAATGGATTGTGGAGAGAAAAAGAAAGAAATGGATTGTGGAGAGAGAAAGAGAAAAAAAATTAAATTAAGAGAGGACAGTAAAGAGAACAAAAATTAATTTAATTTATGATGTATATAAATGAAGGTAGAAAAAAAACAACTGTTAATAAGATAGTGAGTGTCACAGAGCTTAGCCTGGTGCTCCCAATCATGTTTGCTCCCCAACATTCCTGGCAAGAACCCACCATGCCACTTATATAGTTGCAAACCACCCACATTCCCTCTGTATTCCATCAGTGAGATGTAAGTTCCACTCGAACAGCTTCTTTCTGTGAATAAACCACTACCTTGTGTAACTGACTCCCAACACAAATGGCCTCCTAATGTAACCCTCTACCTTGAGTGGCCCCCAGGCCTTGTAAAGGATGAACTCTGCTGTAAATATATATATATATATATATATATATATATATATATATATATATAGAGAGAGAGAGAGAGAGAGCTAGAGAGCTACAAAGCTCAGAAAGTTGTGGAAAGCCATTTTTGCCAATATCCTAAAGGGATATGCCAGATAGAAGAGGAAAACTCATTCAAATATGATAGTAAAATGCATATACATTGCTCAAGCAGATAATTGTCATAGATAAGGTCTTTTACAGATATTTTACTTCATTTAAAATAACTTGGATTTTTAATACTGATGTAACCTAGGGAAGGTTACTGAATAGAATAATCACATGAAGGTTAGTAATGAACGATAATTCTTAAGACAAGAACAACACATATAAGATTTGCTAGCAGTGCATACAAGAAATGGTCAAGTGCTACAAGTGAGTCAAGTGAATTCCACCATGAATCTCCAACTGCAAGATATCTACCAACTGCTCTATGTGGCCAGATCTGAGCCAAAAATTCCCTGTAGACTCCGATAAAACAGGGTCAGGTAGCTGTTTCCCAAGATGAGACTCTGCCCTTCAACATAGCTTCATCTGAGGATCCTCTCTGCCTCCAGGCAGAGAGTTTGTCCAGCACAGCTGGAGACGAATCTCTGAATGCAGACCAACATACAGTATTTACTACTGTATTTTTGTGAATGGGGACATACCCATTACGGTTCATAGGTATGCTACAACAAATACATTTTATAAATATATGATTATAAAAAAAAGGACTCTTTGTACTCTTGGTGAAATCATATTCTACAATGTGTTTATTACTTTCAGACATTGAATCAAATGAGAGATCTTTAATAATCTGTTTGCCATTGTAACATCAAGCCAATTACTATAAAATTCATTTTTTGGATTTGGTTTGATTTGTTTTACAGCATACCAACCTCAATGGGTTATTTAATGCTGACAAGATTTTTATTACTGGTAATATTTTTTTTTCAGAAATGTATTGCTGGTAATAATTTTTCCAAAAAAGTATTGCTGATATTAAAACCTATCTTTATACTTTCATAGTGTTTTGACCCATTTTGGGTGGGGGTAACTATTTGCCCATAGCTGGGACCCTAACAGGTGCTACCACCCCAGGTCAGGGTGAACCTGGTAACACCAGCAATTAAGAGGTGGTTCCATGCTCCTGAAAACCTCCTAACCAAAAGCCTTACTGTCGGATGTAGTTTATTTTCTTACCCAAGACGCTTCATTTTTTTTAAGTCTATGTGATCTCTATGGACAGTACATCAAATGATATAGAAAATTAAAAGTTTCTGTAATTATACACTAAGTCAATAACAATGGGATCAGTGAGGGGTTTAACTTTCTTCACTTTTAAATAATCAGTGAAAACAGCATGTTAATCATTGCAATAAGGTTAGTGCCTACCTAATTGTGTTAATATCAGTTACATATGATCATTTCATTTTCCTCTATCTATAAAAACTATTTTTCTATTTGTTGTCCTTCGTTGAAAATTTTATTACTAAAAAATCAAGGAACTAATTATATTAGAAAAGGATGTGTGCAGATGTGTAAACAATGTAATTAGGAAAGTAGAACTGGCAGACTAAGTTCAAATTACAAACAAGGTCTTTTCATTTATTTCATGCTAAAAGGCATAAATTCATCTCTTCCCTCCTCTCCTAAACCATGGGTAAAACAGTTGGGTGGACTGAGAACTCTAGACTTGGTAGGGTAACAACTCTAGGAGAAGTACAACTCTGAATTTAGAACTATAGAGAAGGGAATAGTAAAAAATTCTCTGACTCTTGCTTCTCAAATAAAGATGGAGGGTTAGGTTGTTGAGATTTCTAAAATAATAGAATATCTGATTAATACAAAATCAAGATAAATAAACAATCATTTTTCCTGATATACATGATTTGCCATCATTAAATCTAAAAAGAAAATGGTGGGATGTCTAATGAAGTGATGGAATGGTTTGGGGATTTTTTAAATTTTAATAAATGTAGGCTCCACCATTTATTTGAGAGGAAATAGTGCCTTTCCTACAAGCAGTCATGATTCATAAGAAAAAGTAATTGTGGAGAGCCATGATTCTGAAGGACATGATTCAGAGAAAAATATACATAAAATATATATTGTATTAACTTTTCTATCTAATGTAAAAATTTGCTATTCTAACTTGGTATTTTTTTCTTAGACTAAAATGTGCAGTTTTTCTATAATTTGCAGTTTGAGAAAGAAAAAGTATATATATATACTTGTATATTATAACTTGTATGTTTATAATCATGCTCTTAAATAACATCTGATCTTCTGAGGACAATCTACAATAAAAATATGTGAAAAAAAATTCCATCAATCAAATATTCATTACCTGAAAGTATTTCTCTTTTCTCACTTTATTCCATTAAACTGGATGTATATTTAATCCTTTTTTCATCATTTTTTTTAATCATTTTTACATTGTCATAAAATAACAATGTTTTTTAAAGAATTCATTTTTATCTTCATTTCTTATTTTTCTCATTTATATAATTTATAACAAAGAAAGAATTTATTCTTTTTTCATGCATTTGTCTTGATTAAAAGACATCTTTAATATACAGTAATTTTTACAATTTAACAAATAAAGATACATGCTATATATATATATATATATATATATATATATATATATAGATAGATAGATTGATTCATAGATTGATATATGTGAAATGTGTATGTATATAAATATATATATATATATATATATATATATATATATATATGCAATTTTTATATATATCATTTATATATTATATATCATAGTACTTATTGGAAAGTGCTCAATATCAGTGATAGACAACCCATACTAAATATATATATATATATATATATATATATATATATATATATATATATAAAATTATAAGAAAAGTGGAGTGCATCTTTTCTTTAATAACATTTCTCTAATATTCAGGCTGGTAGATGAAAATAAATTAATATACTGCTTAATAAATGAACATAGCATTTACTTAAATATGGGTATCCGCTAAAAATAACGTTTAAGTGATAAAATCTTTTGGATTAATAAATAAAAAATACAATTACTTCTTTAGAAATTACACACATATACCCACACATATATAGATATAAGTAGATATAGGAATCAACACTGCTTGGTGACTGTTAGTTTTAAACTTCGATTTGATCTTCAGACAAAGTCAGTCTGAAGACTGCATTAAAGCATGACAGTCAGCATACAATGTTGATTCCTATTTCCACACTATCTATAAATATTCTATCTCTGATACTGAACGCTTTTTCTATATAGCAAAATATATAGCAAATTTTAGTTCCTTTTAAAAACTGAAGATCCAGATTAGAAAAGAGAAAAGAATAGAAAAATAAAAGGAACTTACTTTGGTATATAAGTTTTTTTGGACTTTCCCATGTTATATAGGCCTTGGTGTCTGAGAATAATACTTCCAAATTGTCGGGTGAACTCGCTGGAGCTAAAATGACAAAATCAGAAAATACATTGTACATAAGAAAAATAAGATGAAATATATTTCTCAGTATATAAAAATGTTTCTCATTAATTTAAATAGTTTTTAAAACAATGAGAATTATATCTACTGGCCAGTGCATTTAAGAATATTATTTTCTTTATTAAGACTGTCAAATGAACAAGTCAACAGATGAAATTCACATTGTTCAAAAAATCAGGGCATCTACTTAAACATGTGTATCTGCTAAAATATCACATTTAAAATAATGAGAAATAATGTCAGATTAAGAATTTTTTTTATTTGCTATTATTCTTCAAATATATTTATAAAAATATCAGAATACTCGGGCAGCCATGATTGAACTGTTCAAAAATTAGTATGGTTGATGACATACAAGGTTGTCAGATTGGAGTAAAACTAGTAAATTAAATTTTAAAGCCCAGTCCCTTTAATTTTATATTGACATTATTCTTATTAGTACACCAACTTAACCCAGGATATTTGCAAAGTAACTGAAAAATTTACAAGTAGCTAAATTCATAGTTTAGTAGCACTCAGCTTTTGAAAGTAAACCAATTCAGTAGCACATGATAAATATGTCATCAACATTTTCCATGTCCATTGAAGTTTTTCTGAGTTTTCCACATTAAAAGTTACCTAGAAAAAGTATGCTGACTGTTAGTAGTTGCTATTACCTTCTTTTATGTGCCGTGTCCCTTTAAGATGTAGGCTCTTAATAAGTTTTGTCTTTTTGTTATTTCTCCCAGACCATGTTCTGCCATCCATTAGCTCAAGCCCATTAAGTATGACACATGTTAATTTCCCCTGTCTCTCTTTCCCTCTATCCATCCTGTGAGTATCAGATTTTCCAAGCACTCCTTAAATATAAGCTTCCTCTTTGTTTCCATTCTCTCTAAAATATTCAGCCCATGGTATCCTTAGCATCCTTCTGTAGAATCACACTTCTATTGCTTCAAGTCTCTTCTTCATCTTTGAGGAGATTGTCTAGCATTCACTGCCATAAAGAAGGGCAGATATCACATAACAATTCAGTATGCTTTTCTTTGTTTCCAACGAAACTTTCCTGTTTTGTAATACTCTGCTTAGCTTTTGGAATGTGTCTTTGACCATCTCAATATGTCTTCAGATTTCATTGTCATACTTTCAGTCCTCTGTCAGAACACTTCCCAGATATTTAAATTTTTCTACTGACCTGTAAATTACATTTTGGGCTCATCTTTTTGCTGATAAACCATGCATTATGTCTTTGAGTATTTTATGCTTTGTCCCTTTTTCTCGCTCTCCTTCAATACCTTCTGTAAGAGGTTTTGTGATTTCCTTTCTGTGCCTGCTATCAGCACTGCATCATCTGCATATTTCATGATGAATCCTGGTAGGATTTCCAGTTCTCTTAGAATTGACTAACTATATAGGTTGAATAAGTCTGGTGAGGAGACACATCCTTGCCTTACACACCTTTCTATTTTTAATATCTGCTGAACTCATTTTTTATCTGTATGCAGGTGGTTTGCTGCCAGTAGATATTTTTGATTATTCTAATGTCTTTCCCAAATATTTCAAGGTTGCTGAGAAGCTCTAACAGATTATTGTGGTATATTTTGTCGAATGTCTTTGCATGATCTATAAAACACAGGTACACGTGCTTCTGCATTTGTATTGCTCTTTTTGATAACATTCTGAGCATAAATATTGTGTTTCTTATTCCAGTGTCTTTAACAAATCTGCATTGTTCTTGTCCTTTCTCTGGCCTGATCCTATTGCATGCTGAAACTTACGATACTAGTCTGTAAACTTATGATACTAGTCTGTAAGCTTATGATACTAGTCTGTAAACTTATGATACTAGTCTGTAAATTTATGATACTAGTCTGTAAGCTTATGATACTAGTCTTTAAACTTATGATACTAGTCTGTAAATTTATGATACTAGTCTGTAAGCTTATGATACTAGTCTGTAAACTTATGATACTAGTCTGTAAATTTATGATACTAGTCTGTAAGCTTATGATACTAGTTTGAAAACCACTTAGTGTAGAAAAAGAGTGAATTTAAAAAAAGAGAAGCTCTAGCATCCACACAAAAACCACAATGAAAATGTTTTAATCTTTTCATTAAAAATAATGTGAAATGTTCTTCAATTTAAACTTCATGCCAGACATTATAAATTATACACATTTATGCTAGCCATTTAGCTATACAATAAAAAATACTATATAGCTAAAAAGTTTGCACACATATGTATAATTCATGAAGTTTGAATTGAAGAAAATAGAAGAAAACTTTAAATTAAACCAAAAAAAAAATGAAGAATTAGTAACAAATCAAAGTTTTATATAAATACAGTCTAAAGTCTGCATCTGTCAAAGATGTCTGGTTATAGCTCAACTCCACTCCATTAACAAATATAAGTTCAATATTTAAAAAAAAAAGATGTAATATATACAAAAATTATTATCTAATCCAGGGGTTAGCAATGCATGGAATGCATGCCATACGTGGCATGCCAAGCAATTTCCAATGGCACATCACTGCAAATGACATCATGAAGTTCAAACTAATAACTACTACAATGCAAAGAAGATATTTAGCTGTTTTAATTTTATTATATATTAAAGTATATATACTATATTACTATATAAAATATATTGTAGAACAACTACATTAACCTTGACTTGTATAAAAATACATATGCTGTTGGCACACTGAATGATTTTAAAACCCTAAATCTGCACATAGTTAGCAAAAGGTTGCTGATCCCTAATCTAATCTATTAAGAAAAGGATTGTGAAATGTATCCTATGAAGCCATTAAACAGAGTTAAATTAACAAAGTTACTTTTTTGTATAAAGCATTCAAGCAGGCAAGTGTGTATTTTAAAACAAGGAAAAGAATTTAAACTTAATAAATATGGATATGATTAAAGATATGAAAGAGCACAAAATAGATAAATTCAGACTAATGAGATGAGTAAAAACAAATTAGTTTCAAAATGAAAAGTGACATAATATTGTTTTTTATATGAAAAGTGATGTGATATTGGTTTTTATATGAATAATATTTTTATATAAAAAAATGACATAATATATGAAAAGTGACATAATATTGATTTTTATATGAATAATATTGTTTCTGTATAAAAAGTGACATAATATTGGTTTTTGTATGAAAAGTGACATATTGTTTTTATATGAAAAGTAACATAATATTGTTATTTATATGAAAAATATTGTTTTTATATGAAAAGTGACATAATATTGTTTTTATATGAATAATATTGTTTTTATATGAAAAGTGACATAATATTGTTTTTTATATGAAAAGTGACATAATATTGTTTTTATTTGAATAATATTGCTTTTATATAAAAAGTGACATAATATTTGTTTTTATATGAAAAATGACATAATATTGTTTTTATATAATATTCTTTTTATATGAAAAGTGACATAATATTCTTTTTATATAATATTCTTTTTATATGAAAAGTGATATAATATTGGTTTTTATATGAAAAGTGACATGATATTGTTTTTTTTATGAAAAGTGACATAATATTGGTTTTTATATAAAAATTGATATAATATTTTTTCTAATGATTATTACAACATTTAATCCAATAAAAGAAGTCAGCTCTTACTTACCCGGAGTGGGCTGAGAAAACGGATGAAGTAAGTTAAATCCTCCAAAATGATTTTCTTCAAAGTGAATCTTATTATGATGATATTTTTTACCATGCTTGTCATAAACTTCATGTAGCACCTTGTCACCATCCGTCCAGTAAAATGAACCATTGAAAAAGACCATGCTTTTGATAGCATGGAAATTAGGTTTGACAACATTTGGCCTGATGTTGTTGGAGTCCTTGCCATCGAGAAAGCTTGACATAATTGTATTGTTTACGTCACTGGGAAAGTATAACTGAATGTTCTGGAAGTCAATAGTGAATGATCGCTGATGGTTTTCAACAATCTTTAAAGGTTTCCTCTTGCTCTCTTTTCCCAAATCAACACGGAAAATCCCACTCGACTTTCCCATTCCAACATAAAACAAATAACTGAAAGAAGAAGCAAATATATGAAAAGAAAAGATAAAAGAGTTGGCAGTAGTTATTAATTAAAAAAGAAATACAAACAAATGAACATATGAAAAAAAGAGTTATAAGACAACTACCTCTTGAACAATTATCCCCATAGGACAACTACCCTTGGACAATAGCAAATTTTTTCAAAGTTTTGCTTCTATGTCAATAACAAAAATCTTGAAGCCTATGGAATTATCTTGACATGACCTGACCTGACCAGCCAAACTGGTAGGTTTGGGGAGTAGCAATAAGCCAACGAACAGTCTGAATTCAGTGTTTGAAAATATCACAGTGCATCTACAACTCTCTAAGTATATAAAAATGTTTATATTACCGCATCATGGAGTTTGTCCAAAGCGAACGTGGTAAAAGGAAGTTTATTTATGATAGTTACATCTAATTTTGTTTTTAATTTTCTAATTGGGCACAAGGAACATGGTGGAGGAATCGGAGAGCCGTGTTCAAATTCCAGTCGAATCCATTACATTCATTTACGTGCTAACACCCTTGGGAAAGGTGTGAATCCTCTTTCTTCTCCCTCCAGCTATGGGTAAATAGCAGGACAGACTGGGTTCTATAGCCTTGGATGGCAACTGGTCTAGGAGAAGGAAAACTCTGAATTCAAACCTGCTCTTAGAGGAGGGTGAATGGAGTCTCTCTGAGCCTTGGTTGGCAATCCATTTAGTGATGGTGTCACAATAAAAAACACCCTTGATAGCCCTAGCGAAGCATCAAGAATTCAGCTATTTGACAAGATTATGAACTACACCAATCAAAGTATTAGTGAGTTCAATCTCGACTGAGGCCGCAAGATGATAGGAAAGGTATGAATCCTCTTCTTATCTCCCACCTCACAAGCTATGGGTAAATAGCAGGGCAGACTGGGTTCTATAACCTTGGATGGCAACTCGTCTACTACAGAAAGAAATGGCAACTTACTGCGGGAAAAAATCTGCCTCGTCAGTCATGTATTGAAAGATACATGATCACCTAAGCATGTATCATGCATAGCACGTAACTGACTGACATCTATGTGAAGCAGAAAGAACTGACAAATAAAGTTGTGAATCTGTGAAATGTTGACATAATTATAGTGATATAAATATATAAATCTTATTGGATAATTCTTCTTATTGCATAACAGATGAAACATGAAAATAAAAGCCTAATTAGTTTTATTAGTATTTATCTCCCCCTCAAGTTGTGCTTTCTCTTAATTTTATTTTAATGGAGACAATTGTTGTCTGGGGACAGTTCTGATACTGAAAAAAAACATTGTATTTCAAACTATATGAAGTACATGTTTTCCAAAAAAAATTTTAAAAAAAACTCTCATTATTCACATTCGGACTAATGTCCTCATCTTTGTCGTTACTATCAAAACACTTCAGCCATTGTGCTCTCCAACCTACTCCAGGAATCCTATGATCAAGGTAAACTACAGGGAATTTCAAACTGAACCCTTTATTTAATCCATGGAGGCAGACTGTTCTTATTCTCCTCTTTATGTCCAGGGATATCTCATATTCTGCTCAATTAGTGCTCATCCTGTTTGCATTGTCTAAGTCTGTATTACTCAGCCCAAAGATTGAACCCACAATTACTATGCCACTAAATTCACAAATTCATTTCATCTCAAGCAAGGCAATAAAGCCACTAATATACAAGACATTACTGAGTGCAAAGGAAAGTGAGTAAACATTATTGAGGAGAAAGAACAATAAAAAAACAGGATCCAAGAGGATGATTGATGTTGCAGGTAAATTTTTTGAAGATTGTGGTTGAGAGGATAGCAAGAAGTTGGAAGAGAGTGTAATGAAAACAGGACAAGAGATTCTGTCTAGTAATCGTTTATTCAATTAAGAATGCTACTACTAGTCTACCTGACAAACAGAAATGTATAGCTTTTATAGTTGGATTATCAAGGGGGAGATAATCCATATTCACAACAGAGAGTTCCAAAGGTAAGAAGAAAAAGCAAAGTTAACTATGTCTCATTTATAGATTCTTTTTTCTTTTTCACCATACTGACTTTTATGTAAAAAAAAAGACAAAAAAAGTGACTTACCCATTGATGGGATCTACCTGAATATCTTTGGGTCGTGAGTTAAGACCATCCAGGAAAACTGTGCAGTTATCATCATTTGGCAATAAGCACTGATAAACCTAGAAAAAAAATTAAAAGAAAAATATATTAAATATTTCAAGGAGTGATAAATATCATATAATATTTACTGTCCAGAAATGAATTAATTTGATACAAGGACAGATGTGGAAAAATAAGATTAGGAAGATTGTGTTGCACTAGTCTCTCTACCTTGAAAATCAGCATTTGCAAACTTGCTTGTTATTTCCTGACCTGTAATGAATATTTCTTTAAAATTTGTTTGTCAGAAATACAAACCCATTAGAAAGCATGTAAGGTTCCCTCCAACATTTCAGCCAGAAAACTTAAGATGAAATGATGAAACATTTAAGTAATTAACAAAAACTGTTCAAATTATGCATATAAGAGATGGGAGACATTCTTAAGCCATTTTTTTCAAAAAGGGGACTTTATATATCATTTAATATGATATTACGTAACGGGTAACAGTATATACCTGATATCCCCTGAAGAGTGGATGGACAGATCCACCAACAAAACTCTGGAGTCATCAATCAGCTAAGTGACAAACTTTTGCTTATATTAATTATATATATATATATATATATATATATATATATATATATATATATATATATTAATATTAGCTCTCAATAAATTAATTTAATCAGTTAAGCACTGTGGGGAATAATGACCGAATTTGTAAACAGTCACTATTACTACTGATTATGCAAGACTTTCCTAGCCAGGATTGAGTTCTCTGAGTGACTGGTGTGCTTATGAAAAAATAAATGTGCAAAAATTTGCCTTTCTCTCTGGCGGACATCGATGGCCTAGGAGTGAGAATCTTCGACTGATACCAAATCGGTCGGGTTTCAATCCTGGCATGAAGCGATTAGATGTCTATCCATACTGATGAGCTGTGATACAGCAAAACAATCTGTTTGTGGACAACTATATATATATATATATATATATATATATATATATATATATACACGTATGTATATATTGTTATACTATGCTTCAATTTAGATCTCTTTCTGATTCAGTATATATGATCAGTAAGATGTGAACACTAAGAAAGCAAAACCCAAAATAAAAGTGTAATCCTCAGCACAGGAGCTTTGAGTATCACATCCAGACCTCAAAACAAATCCCCTCAAAAATACAAGATAACAACCTAAAATAAGCCAATCATGAACATTGCCACCAGAGTAAAAAACATGAAGAAAAGATGATGCCAGTTGTCACTACAACTTACTTTTAAGAAATCCACTTTTAAACAACAGAGACAGATTCATGGGCAAATGACAAACTTCACTAATCCACTACATGCCTCTCTCAAAATCACCGCTATAACTTTGGTCAGCCAACGCATCAACATCATGCCTTACCAAATCTACCCTTTCTTCAAAAGCCACCTTCTTTATTGACATTAGAGACATCCCATTTGCTTCTTCTGTAATGGTATTACAAAAGACTTTTATATTTACAATTCTTTTGTTTTTTTTTAATTCTTTTTTTTTACTGTAGTTTTGTTGTTCTTCCATGCTACCATATGTGTGTTTATAACACAGTCTACTTGAAGAACAACTCTGAATTCCAAACCATGCAAAAGGCAATGTGAAACCACTCCACACTGTTTCCCAAGAAGTCATGGTAATTCAGGTCATAAAGAAATGGAATCTATGTCCTGAAGAGATACAAGATTATTTTTAAATCAATTAAAAATTAGTTTCTTATTGAGAACAACTGAAGTGAAATTTTTAATTCAACCTTGAGTCAACAAATCATCAGAAATGGCAATTATTCTCATTTGAATGTTATTAGACAAGGTAGTTTAATCATTCTATGTGGGTTGGACCAAATTTCCTTGTCTTGTTGTTCCAGAGAAAATATTGTGCAAAAACAAAACACAAATGTGAGGAAATTAGTATGAACCAATCCACATTCAATGGTAGCAAATTTGGTAGGAACAAGAAATAACAAGATTTTTTTAATTAAGAGATTCTAGCTCTTCATTTATGAGATATTAATTAAGGTGCATGTAAGTTACATTATTTCATATCTAAGTCTCTATTACCCCCAACACCACAAAAAAACAGCTGGAATGTAATTAGTCCAAGAAACATAATATTCACTTTAGCATATCATTCTTTTGCAATGCTTGTTGATAAAGGTTTTCCTTGCTATAAAAAAGCAGACTGTTGCCTGAAGTAGATGCATGTTTCCCAGAAAAATCAGTATTAATTTCATAAAAATCCAAATCCATATTTCTGAATTTTTATTGCAGAGATGTCGCTCTGATTGTAAAAGTGGATAATAGAATAGAATTGCCTATTCCTAATTTATATTTTCGATATGTGTAATTATGAAGGTTATATGTATATATTATCACTCACATATATATATATATATATATATATATATATATATATGAATGTTACCCCCTCCTCGTCAATATTAAGTATTGTAATAAAAAGAAAAATAAATTTTTAAAATCTCCCTTTCCTCTCTAATTTCGACCATGTCTCTCACACTATCCCTCGATACCCCCTATGTCACCTTATATAAACTTAATACTGCCTTTCAAAAGTGTAAATTTTAAATTCATTTTTTCACCCTTGAAAGTGAAGTCTGAAGATCCAGGGAAAAATAAAATCTCTGGTGAATTAAATTATTAAATAGAACCATAAAGTGGTCTGTTTTTTTTAAATTTAAATTAAATATATATATATATATATATATATATATATATATATATATATATATATCCCTGGAAAATTTAATTCCAGTCAAGCACTCTTGAGGGAAAACGTGAATTGTAAAACAATGACTACTACTGATAATACTGCAAAGCTCTTCTATGAATTGAGCTCTCTTGGTCATTGGTGCGTTTATTCAAAAAATAGGCACGTAAAAATTCACCTTCCTCTCTACTGGGCTCTGATAGCTCAAGGGTAAAATCCCTGACTGATACAAAATCAGTCAGATTTCAATCCCAGCTTGAAGCAATCGAATGTATAGCCACACTGATGAGCTGTGATACAGCGAAACAGTTTGTTTGTGGATGACTATATATATATATACACATATATTATAGTAAAAAAGAACAGTAAGATGTATAATCAGGTGTTCTTATTGATATTTTTATTTTTACAAAACACACACATACACACACACACATATATATTATTTAAAATCTAGTTCATTTATTTATATTTTTTCAACTGTTATGAGGCCAAAGAGCCACTCGAGGTAGAGGCTTATAGAATAGAAGGCACAGTTTATTGGGTTATGTAAGAAAGATAACAGATGGATCTAGACTTGATCAGGTTAAGATTGTAATGATCTGAAAAGCATCCTCTTGGGAGTCGGTTGCACAAAGAGCAGTTCATAAGAAGCTGCTCAAGTTGAACTTACATATCACCAATGGAATATGAAAGGAATGAGGGTAGTTTTCTGCAATGTCTGTGGCAGGACAGGTCTTAGCCTTGAAG
>CAHIKZ030000685.1:1040000-1097500 GCA_903632075.3 Acanthosepion pharaonis | reverse complement strand
TTTCTTTCTGCAGTAGACCAGTTGCCATCCAAGTCTATAGAACCCGGTCTGTCCTGCTATTTACCCATAGGTAGTGGGAGAAGAAAAAGTTTCATACCTTTCCCAAGGATATTAGCATGTAAGTGAATGTAATGGATTCGACTGGAATTCGAACTCGGCTCTCCAATTCCTCAATCTGAGCCGCTATCCATTACTCCACCGTGTCTCCTAGGGTTATCATAGGTTATAATAAAAGGTTATAATAGAAGTACAGAATACCTTGTCCAGATTTAAATTCAAATGTTTTCTAATTTGCACACACTCATACATATGTGGAGTATAAGGCTACAGCCTCAATATATTAGGCTACAGCCTCAATATATTAGGCATGGCTGCTGCAGTTTCCATAGCAATAAGGTTTTTCACAGGCTGGATTTGCAAGCCCCATGCTTAATCTATTCTGACTACAGTGTTGTCTTTCTCCTAGAGTGGTTGTCAAACAGGGCTTTCCTAGTATTTAACCCATAGCCAGGGATAAAAGAGTTGGATTAAGACTTTTCTCAAGGGTATTTTTATAAAAGTGAATGCCTTATAATTTTGATATAACTAGCTATAACTTTTATAAATGCCACCCTAATTAAAAAAGAACATACCATATACACTCACATATCACACGACTTTTGAAGACCTAATTTTGAAGCTAATTTTAAGGGGATCACATCACATCATACATGAAATATAAAATTAGCCTATGTACTGCTTGCCCTGGCTATGATGTTGACCAAACTATATATCTGTTTACTGTAGTTAAATTAGCTTCAAAATTAGGTCTTCAAAGGTTGAATGATTCACAAATATGTGTTAATTCTTTATGTAGGAAATATTTTGAGGGGATTCTAATAAATCTTTTACCATCTATAAACACAAGTCAAACAGATTATATTACGTCAACTTTTATAAAATCCATACTTAAAAAATCTAAAATATGTCTACCTCTTACTACCACTATGACAAATGGTTTTACATAAAAACATCCTCAAATCAAAACGTGAACAACCACAATGCATAAATAAAAAAGTCTACTAGACACACACAAACAAATATTCATTTACACACAAATCCTGCTTGACAAGACACATGCACATGAAGTCTAAATGAAACTAATGAACTAATGAAAAATAAATAAAAAATAACAGAATTTTTCTTTTTTTTTTCTCCATATCTCATTCTCTGATGAAGCTTTAATAAAGGTGAAACATGTTAATTTATAAATGTTTCCTATCATTCTGTCACATTTCAATCTATATTTATTCTGAATTCATATATATATATATATATATATATATATATATATATATATATTAAGAAAGAGAAAAACAGATGGAGTTAGAATCCACAGTTCTTTGCATTTACTTTTTAAAAAAACTGCTCAGTACAATGTAGAGCAAAATATTATTAAAATATTTTTATTATAATAGATTACAATAAAAACTTTTTATTGTAATCTATTATAATAAAAAATATTTTAATAATATATATATATATACAAATACAGGGCTGATATAGGTGGAATAAAATTCCATTAACCAAAACCAATATTTTTTAAAAAAATGTGTTCAATACAAAGTAGAGCAAATAATAATTATTATGAACATAAAAAGATTTGTATTTATTTATAATTATTATTTTTATTTTATTATTTATAATTTTCGAGAAGTCGATCATCAATTATTTAATTAAAGGGAGCTTACTTAATCTTACTTAAAAAATAGTAATATTAAAAATAGACATAAAAATAAACAGTAATTATTAAGAATAAATTATAATAAACCATAACATACACTAAAAACTAAGCCATAATTATCATTAAAAATTAATCTGAATCTATGTTTTTAAGTAGATATTTATTTTTATACCTAAAAGTAATCATGAGTTCAATTCTCCAGTATCTGTCTATAGTTCTGAGATAAGGTATTATGTACACTATTTACATTATTCGGACTATTGTCCTCATCTTTGTCGCCATGTGTATCACAACGTTTCGGCCATTGTATGCTCCGGCCTTCTTCAGGTGGTTGGAATGTCGAACTGAACCCTTTATTTTGGAACTAGAACAGTCTACCCCAGCGAGTGAAATAAAGGGTTCAGTTCGACATTCCAACCACCTGAAGAAGGCCGGAGCATACAACAGCCAAAACATTGTGATAAACATGGCGACAAAGATGAGGACAATAGTCTGAATAATGTAAATAGTGTACAGTTCAATTCTCTTATTTAATAATCCCAGGTTATTTAAGTGTTTTAAGATAATAATTTTTTTTAGCCCAATATAGGGTACATTTATTTCCTTTTTCATTATATAATTTAGTATTTATAACTCTCCAGTTAATTGAAGGGGAGTTAGCAGTATCTTTCAATTGCCAGAAATAATTAGAAAGAACAGTGCTGTTTCTGTATTTAACATTAGCTAAAGTCATATGCAATACATATCATAGTAGTGGCTGGCTACTAGTATCTGAGGATGCCCGTCTTCATGAGCAGATAGTTAATCCCTATTTCATACGCCTGCTCAGGCACATTTGTGTTTCTTTAACACCTACAGAACCCATCTGTGGTTTATACTGCAACTATGCTGAGCATACCTTAGTTACAGTTTCTGGGAGAGAGCATGTCATCTAGTGTGATCAAAAGTCTGAAAAAGGTTAGCACCCTCAAACCCTCAGTCATGATGACTTGTGACTTCAACCACCGATGGCTCCTCAAGGGTTCCATCTATCCAATTTCACTCACAAGCTTTGGTTCAACCTGTGGTATCATTTTCAGACACTTTCTAAAAATTTAATCAGGTTTGAAATAAGTTCATTAGCTGTTACAAATACATCACATCTTTGAGTAACTCCATTCCACATAAAAAAGAATTATTGTCTTTCATTCAATGAAGTAGGGTTCAAATAATAAAAATAAAATTAATGAAAATTCCAAATTGTTCAACTCGAAACTGCTGAGCTTCACAATTTAAAAAAAAAAAAAAAAAAAAAAATTAATACATTTAAAACATTCTGATAAAGTTAATCGAAACAGGACTCAGGAGAAAATTGTTAAATACATGGGAAGTCTGGTAGGAGAAAGACAAGAAGAAATTTGAATAAATTGACAAACCATAATTGTAAGCTATCAAAAACTGTTTTTCTAACTACACAATACTTATTTTAATTGTTGTTTTTAGGTTAAATGTAGATAACCATAATAGGTAAAGATTGCAATTCAATCAGATCATTTGTGAAACTAGTGTGTGTGTGTGTGGGGGGGGGGTTATATCAGAAATAGTGAACTTTTTTTTTTTTTCTGCCAATATCACTGCCAACAGATATATTGAGAGAGTTCCATAGAGAATAAGAAATGTGATAAGAATTGAGTGAATTTTATGGATAAATCATTGGCATTATTAATTGTTTCATCTTGATTTTGGTATTAGGATTAAAATCCACAAAATAAGATGAAATATAGTAAAAATTAATAATTTTATTCAATTCTTGACTTTTGTTAAAATAAATGAATTATCTTTATTATGTAAGAATAGGACTGCCAGAATTGACAAACCCCATTCAAAATATAAATTCATATATATATATATATATATATATATATATATATATATATATATATATATATATATAATAAATGCCAATGCCAGTGTGGCACTGTGTCACACTTTTTCAATTAAAAGGACACAACTCTCTAACTTTAAATAGCTCATGTTACAAAAATTTTGGATTCCCAAGTTTCCATTATTACAATTGATTTTGGTGATTTTTTTTAAGTGAATTTTTTAGACAAATTTTTTGTATGATAACAATTTTTATAACTTGGAAATAAATTTGGAAATAATTGAAATTAATTGCTAAATCCAGCGAAATTCACCCATAAATAAAAATAATTGTCTGTATAGAAAATAAAGACCTACAGACATCAAATTGTCTGTAAATTAAGTGTCAGCAGAAGAATTATCATTGAACTTTTAAAAGGTAAGCTTAAATATTAATGCAATACTTAAATGCAGTGATCAATTTTGAGTTCTTCTGTAGTTTATTGTTGCCGATTGCATATGGCAGCAGTATGCCTCGGCAAAAGAAATCTCTGCCAACAGAGGACCAGATTGCAATCAAAAGAGTCAAGGCTACTGTGAGGAAAAGAATCTCTTGTGCAAATGAAAACCCAGATCAAATGTCAGCCAGGAGAGCTTTCAGTGCTGAAAATATGCAAAAACTTAGGGATTCACAAACTCCTGAACAAGCCAAAGGTCCAATCAAGAAGCCTCCACAGTAGCTAGCTTAAATGCTGCCTGATAAGGTGGCTTTTAAGCTAGTGCATATATATATATATATATATATATATATATATATATATATATATATATATATATATATATATATATATATATATATATATATATATATATATATATATATGAGGTCAAGTAATATTGCACAAGGAAACAAATTTATATCCTAAATAATATCAGTCATCTGGCCTAAATTAAAATTCTGTAATTTATTTTTAAAATATTTTAATACGAGATATTTAAAAACATCCTGATGAAGTCAACTGCGACAGGATACAGTAAAAAATCATTAAATTCAGGACATGCCTTGCATTTATGGGAAGCCTGGTAACATTATTAGTAGCATTATACATTGATACTTTCAGACGAAATGTGTTTATCCCCGCATTTCAGCTGCTGTACACTGTGGTTTTCCTCAGCTAAATGCCACATCAAGTAACCTTCTGGAAATGCTGAATTGAATCTTTTTAGTGGCATATGTTTCATATTCTTGTAACTGTCATTTTTATTCCTTAACTTTATCCCATTTCAGCCACTCTCTCCCAGAAATGCTGAACAGTTTTCACTTGATTCATGGCAACATGTTCTTATTCCTTTCCTTGTATAGCATCCATCCTAAAGAATTTCAGAATTTATAACTTTCTCATGAGGCAATTTTGCCTCTTGATTGTCTATTCTTGCCTCTTGAATAAACGGGGGTTGTTAAATAAGGGGGTTCGTTTCAGTTTCCAAAAATTTAATTGGGGGTTCAAATAAAAGTGGGGTTATTTTTTCAGACAGACAGCTGGCCATTAAGAAATAATTCAAGTATATTCATAATGATAAGTATGTATAAATTCAGATGGGATGTGTATGATTTTTAAGGTAATAGAATATACTACTAATATATGCTACGAATATACAATAATTTAACGTAATAGAATGTACTACCAATATACAATCAAGATCAATAAACATTCATTTTCCATAATAGGCATTGTCTGTGTTGTGGAGTTATTTCGCAGTGGAGGAGTGTATTTGTACTGAGTCGGTCCTAAAATAGGTTTGACGTACAAAACATTAGGAACTTGGTATTACACAGAGTAATCTGGTCGGGTCACGGATACTTTCATATTCGACTAACTGTTGTCCAACATTGACTGACTGACTGACCGACTGCCTCGTTACTCTTACTACTCCTACTTATTATAGGTGGGAGAGTCTATTAACTATAGAATAGGTGTGTTCCACCTTAACAGTCTGCCACCGTGGAATTTTAATAACAGTGGGGCTCAAATTAGGTGAAAAGATGTGGGCGGGGGGTACTTTTAATTTAAAAAATTAATAAGTATACTGTTGTAACCTAGGGAAGGTTACTGAATAGAATAATCACATAAAGGTTGGTAATGAACGATAATACTTAGGACATGAACAACACATATAAGATTCGCCAGCAGTGCTTAGAAGAAGCAGTCAACTGCTAGAAGTGAGTCAAGTGAATTCCACAATGAATCGCCAACTACAGGATATCTACCAACTACCCCATATGGTCAGATGTGGCCCAAGGCTGAAATTAATGTGGGGTATCCAAGCCCGTAGCCTCAGACAAAATTTCCTGTAGACCCTGTATAAAACAGGGTTAGGTAGCTGTTTCCTGAGATGAGACTCTGCCCTTCGACATAGCCTTGTCTGGGGATCCTCTCTGCTACAAAAGTTTGATTTATACACCATACATTAGAGTAATCCATAACCTTCACTAGAACCAAACAGCCTGTGTGCAGATAAAAAAACAAGCTCAATGAATATAGAAAAATAAGAATGAGAAGTAAAACAAGGACACACTTTCTCAGCTGATTTACTTAACATATATAGCAATGCAATCCTAAGAGAGAACTACCAGGATTTATTATCAATGGACATAATCTGAACTATAAAGGAGGTGTGGATGATACTATACTGATGGCAGTCTCAGAAAGAAAACTGAAAGAGAAGTTAACATTGAATAATATTGAATAGTCAGCTTAATAAGTCACATAACTAAACTTATTATCCAAATTCTAGTGATCAGACAAGGAAAAGTGTGGCTATGTTCAAAATGCTGGAACAAGAAATGCAATTTTTATAAGCAGAATGCTATCAGAGCAAGCAATACAAATATAGAAGGAGGTATACCTATGTTTGATCGACTATGTAAAGGCATTTTATAAAATATGATACAAAGAGCTACTTGAAATGCTTGGGAAGTTTGATTTACATAGAAAAGATATTAGAATCATTAACAAATTCAATACCAGTTTAAGAAGACTCAGGACAGAGAAATATCTCTTGAGTTATCTCATCAGTCACTTTAGGACTATCCTTACTTTTAGTCACAAAACTTACAAGTTTCTCTCTGAATTTCTGGGATGAGGAGTTATAATTATTTACACTATTTACAATCCAGACTATTGTCCTCATCTTTGTTGTTGTTACCACAACATTTCATCTGTTGTGCCTTCTGGCTTTCATCAGGTGTATATCAATTTTGATAACTTACAGGAAATTCTGAACTGGAACTTTTATTTAATCTAGTAGTATTTCTATAGATTAAATAAAGGATTCAGTTTGGAATTCCATGTAGGTTATCCAGATAGGTTATATACATCTGATGAAGATTAGATGACAATGACCGAAATGTTGTGATAACAACAACAAAGATGAGGACAATAGTCTGGATTGTAAATAGAGTAAGTAATTTACATGTTATCTTGAATCACCGTCCAATTCACTATCAAAATAAGAAAACCCAGGATAAAGAAATTCCTTATAAGATATCATGCCTGTTGTTCATAAGGGGTTAAAAATAGAGGTGGAAAAAAAAAATTTATTTTGTCATTGACAGTGTAATTATACATCTGTCCATTATAAGAGATAGAATATGGAAAATTGTAGACTAGAAAGAAGGGGAGAGGTTTTTTGGGTTGTTTTTTTTTTTAAATAGTTTGAAAATGCTGAGAGAAAAGCAATGGAATGAGATGGGAAAGAAAGAAATAGAATGAGATGGGAAAGAAAGAAGCAATGGAATGAGATGGGAAAGATGGGAAAGAAAGAAGCAATAGAATGAGATGGGAAAGAAAGAAGCAATGGAATGGGAATGAGATGGGAAAGAAAGAAATAGAATGAATGGAAAGAAAGAAGAATAGAATGAGATGGGAAAGAAAGAAGCAATGGAATGAATGAGATGGGCAATGGAATGAGAAGGGAAAGAAAGAAGCAATGGAATGAGATGGGAAAGAAAGAAGCAATGGAATGAGATGGGAAAGAAAGAAGCAATAGAATGAGATGGGAAAGAAAGAAGCAATAGAATGAGATGGGAAAGAAAGAAGCAATGGAATGAGATGGGAAAGAAAGAAGCAATGGATGAGATGGGGAAAGAAAAGAAGGGAAAGATGGGAAAGAAAGAAGCAATGGAATGAGATGGGAAAGAAAGAAGCAATGGAATGAGATGGGAAAAGAAAGAAGCAATAGAATGAGATGAATGAAAAAGAAAGGAGCAATAGAATGAGATGGGAAAAGAAAGAAAATGGAATGAGATGGGAAAGAAAGAAGCAATGGGGAAAAAAGGAGCAATAGAATGATGGGAAAGAAAGGAGCAATAGAATGAGATGGGAAAGAAAGGAGCAATGGAATGAGATGGGAAAGAAAGAAGGAAAAGAGAATGAGATGGGGAAAGCAATGGAAAGATGGGAAAGGAATGAGATGGAAAGAAAGAAAGGAAAGATGGGAAAGAATGAGATGGGAAAGAAAGAAGAATGGAATGAGATGGGAAAGAAAGAAGCAATGGAATGAGATGGGAAAAAGAAAGAAGCAATAGAATGAGATGGGAAAGATGAAAGAAAAGCAATGGAATGAGATGGGAAAGAAAGAAGCAATAGAATGAGATGGGAAAGAAAGGAGCAATGGAATGAGATGGGAAAGAAAGAAGCAATAGAATGAGATGGGAAAGAAAGGAGCAATAGAATGAGATGGGAAAGAAAGGAGCAATGGAATGAGATGGGAAAGAAAGAAGCAATGGAATGAGATGGGAAAGAAAGAAGCAATAGAATGAGATGGGAAAGAAAGAAGCAATAGAATGAGATGGGAAAGAAAGGAGCAATAGAAAGAGATGGGAAAGAAAGAAAATGAGAGATGGGAAAAAAAGATGGAATGAGATGGGAGAAAGAGAATGGGAATGAAATGGGAAAGAAAGGAAATGCAATGGAATGAGATGGGAAAGAAAGAATCAATAGAATGAGATGGGAAAGAAAAGAAGAATGGAATGAGATGGGAAAAGAAAGAAGCAATGGAATGAGATGGGAAAGAAGAAATAGAATGAGATGGGAAAGAAAGGAGAATAATAAAGATGGGAAAGAAAGAAAGCAATGGAATGAGATGGGAAAGAAAGAAGCAATAAATGAGATGGGAAAGAAAGAAGATGGGAAAGAAAAAGAATCAATGAATGATGGGGAAAGAAAGAGAAGCAATGGAAAGATGAAAGAAGCAATAGAATGAGATGGGAAAGAAAGAAGCAATGAATGAGATGGGAAAGAAAGAAAATAGAATGAGATGGGAAAGAAATGGGAAAGAAAGAAGCAATGGAATGAGATGGGAAGAAAGAAAGAAGCAATAGAATGAGATGGGAAAGAAAGAAGCAATAGAATGAGATGGGAAAGAAAAAGAATGAATGAGATGGGAAAAGAAAGAAGCAATGGAAAGAGATGGGAAAAAAAAGAAGCAATAGAATGAGATGGGAAAAAAAGAAGCAATAGAATGAGATGGGAAAGAAAGAAGCAATAGAATGAGATGGGAAAGAAAGAATCAATAGAATGAGATGGGAAAGAAATGGGAAATGGAAAAGAAGGAAAATGGGAGAATGAGATGGGAAAGAAAAGAAAGCAATAGAATGAGATGGGAAAAAAAAGAAGCAATGGAATGAGATGGGAAAGAAAGAAGCAATAGAATGAGATGGGAAAGAAAGAAGCAATGGAATGAGATGGGAAAGAAAGAAGCAATAGAATGAGATGGGAAAGAAAGAAGCAATGGAATGAGATGGGAAAGAAAAGAATAGAAATAGAATGAGATGGGAAAGAAAGAAGCAATGGAATGAGATGGGAAAGAAAGAATCAATGGAATGAGATGGGAAAGAAAGAAGCAATGGAATGAGATGGGAAAGAAAGAAGCAATGGAATGAGATGGGAAAGAAAGAAGCAATAGAATGAGATGGGAAAGAAAGAATCAATAGAATGAGATGGGAAAGAAAGAATCAATAGAATGAGATGGGAAAGAAAGAAGCAATAGAATGAGATGGGAAAGAAAGAAGCAATGGAATGAGATGGGAAAGAAAGAAGCAATGGAATGAGATGGGAAAAGAAAGAAGAATGAGATGGGAAAGAAAGAAGCAATGGATGAGATGGGAAAGAAAGAAGCAATGAATGAGATGGGAAAGAAAGAAGCAATAGAATGAGATGGGAAAGAAAAAGCAATAGAATGAGATGGGAAAGAAAGAATCAATGAATGAATGAGATGAATGAATCATGGAATGAGATGGGAAAGAAAGAAGCAATAGAATGAGATGGGAAAGAAAGAAGCAATGGAATGAGATGGGAAAGAAAGAATCAATGGAATGAGATGGGAAAGAAAGAAGCAATAGAATGAGATGGGAAAGAAAGAATGAATGAGGGGAAGAAAGAAGCAATAATGAATGAAAAGAAAGAAAGAATGGGAAAGAAAGAAGGGAAAGAAAGAAAATGGAATGAGAGAAAGGGGAAAGATGAAAGAAGAATAGAATGAGATGAGAAAAGAAAGAAGCAATGAATGAATGAGATGGGAAAAAGAAAGAAGCAATAGAATGAGATGGGAAAGAAAGAAGCAATAGAATGAGATGGGAAAGAAAGAAGCAATGGAATGAATAGAATGAGATGGGATGAGATGGGAAAGAAAGAAGCAATGGAATGAGATGGGAAAGAAAGAAGCAATAGAATGAGATGGGAAAGAAAGAAGCAATAGAATGAGATGGGAAAGAAAGAAGCAATGGAATGAGATGGGAAAGAAAGAAGCAATGGAATGAGATGGGAAAGAAAGAAGCAATGGAATGAGATGGGAAAGAAAGAAAGAAGGAATGAATGAGATGGAAAGAAAGAAGCAATAGAATGAGATGGGAAAGAAAGAAGCAATAGCAATGGAATGAGATGGGAAAAGAAAGAAGCAATAGAATGAGATGGGAAAGAAAGAAGCAATGGAATGAGATGGGAAAAGAGATGGGATGGGAAAGAAAGAAGCAATGGAATGAGATGGAAAGAAAGAATAGAAAGAAAGAAAGAAGCAATGGAATGAGATGGGAAAGAAAAAGAAGCAATGGAATGAGATGGGAAAAAAAGAAGAAATAGAATGAGATGGGAAAAGAAAAAGCAATGGAATGAGATGGGAAAGAAAGAAAATAGAATGAGATGGGAAAGAAAGAATGAGATGGGAAAAAGAAAGAAGAAATGGAATGAGATGGAAAGATGAGCAATGGAATGAGATGGGAAAAAAGAAAAGAGAAGCAATGGAAAGAAAGAGAGATGGGAAAAGAAAGAAGCAATGGAATGAGATGGGGAAAAAAAGAAAAGAAGCAATGGAATGAGATGGGAAAGAAAATGAGATGGGAAAAAAGAAGCAATGAGATGGGAAAGAAAGAAGCAATGGAATGAGATGGGAAAGAAAGAAGCAATAGAATGAGATGGGAAAAAAAAAAGATGGAATGAGATGGGAAAGAAAGAAGCAATGGAATGGAATGAGATGAGAAAGAAAGAAGCAATAGAATGAGATGGGAAAGAAAGAAGCAATAATGAGAATGAGATGGGGAAAGAAAGAAGCAAAGAAGCAATGAATGAGATGGGAAAAAGAAGCAATGCAATGGAATGAGATGGGAAAAAGAAGAAATGAGAATGGAATGAGATGAGGAAAGAAAAGAAGCAATAGAATGAGATGGGAAAAAGAAAGAAGCAATGGAATGAGATGGGAAAGAAAAGAAGCAATAGAATGAGATGGGAAAAGAAAGAAGCAATGGAATGAGATGGGAAAGAAAGAAGCAATAGAATGAGATGGGAAAGAAAGAAAGAAGCAATAGAATGAGATGGGAAAAGAAAGAAGCAATGGAATGAGATGGGAAAGAAAGAAGCAATAATGAATGAGAAAGAAGCAATGGAATGAGAAAAGAAAGAAGCAATGGAATGAGATGGGAAAAAGAAGCAATGGAATGAGATGGGAGAAAGAAAATAAATGCAATAGAATGAGATGGGAAAGAAAGAAATGCAATGAATGAGATGAGATGAAAGAAAGAAGCAATGGAATGAGATGGGAAAGAAAGACGAAATGGGAAAGAATGAGATGGGAAGATGAAAGAAAGAATCAATGGAATGAGATGGGAAAGAAAGAATCAATAGAATGAGATGGGAAAAGAAAGAATGAGAATAGAGATGGGAAAGAATGAATGAGATGGGAAAAAAAGAAAGAAGCAATGGAATGAGATGGGAAAAGAAAGAAGCAATAGAATGAGATGGGAAAGAAAGAAAATCAATGGAATGAGATGGGAAGAAAATGGAGTGAGAAAATGAAGCAATGGAATGAGATGGGAAAAGAAAGAAGCAATGGAATGAGATGGGAAAAAGAAAGAAGCAATAAAGAAATGAGATGGGGGAAAGAAAATGAAGCAATGGAAAGATGAATGAGATGGGAAAGAAAAGAAGAAATAGAATGAGATGGGAAAAAAAGAAAGAAGCAATGGAATGAGATGGGAAAGAAAGAAGGAATGAGATGGGAAAGAAAGAAGCAATGAATAATGAGAAAGGGAAAATAAATGGAAAGAAAGAAGCAATAGAATGAGATGGGAAAGAAAGAAAATGAATGAGATGGGAAAAAAAGAAGCAATGGAATGAGATGGGAAAGAAAGAAGCAATGGAATGAGATGGGAAAGAAGCAATGGAATGAGATGGGAAAGAAAGAAGCAATAGAATGAGATGGGAAAAGAAAGAAGCAATGGAATGAGATGGGAAAGAAAGAAGCAATAGAATGAGATGGGAAAGAAAGAAGGAATGGAATGAGAATGGGAAAAAAGAAAATGAAGCAATGGAATGAGATGGGAAAGAAAAAGAAAGCAATAGAATGAGATGGGAAAGAAAAAAAAAGCAATGGAATGAGATGGGAAAGAAAGAAGCAATAGAATGAGATGGGAAAGAAAAAGCAATGGAAAAGAAAGAAAGATGGGAAAAAAATGAGATGAAAGAAATGAGATGGATGGAATGAATGATGGGAAAAAAAAAAGCAATGGAATGAGATGGGAAAGAAAGAAGCAATAATGAATGGGAAAGAAAGAAGGAAAGAAAGAAGCAATGGAATGAGATGGGAAAAAAAGAAGCAATGGAATGAGATGGGAAAGAAAAAAAGCAATGGAATGATGGGAAAAGAAAGAAGCAATGGAATGAGATGGGAAAGAAAGAAGCAATGGAATGAGATGGGAAAAAGAAAGAAGCAAATAGCAATGGGAAAGAATGAGATGGGGAAAAGAAAGAAGCAATGGAATGAGATGGGAAAGAAAGAAGCAATGGAATGAGATGGGAAAGAAAGAAGCAATGGAATGAGATGGGAAAGAAAAATGAATGGGAAATGAGAATGGAAAAGAAAAAGCAATAATGAGATGGGAAAAAAAAGAAGAAGCAATGGAATGAGATGGGAAAAAAAAAAAGAAAAATGGAATGAGATGGGAAAAGAAAGAAGCAATGGAATGAGATGGGAAAGAAAGAAGCAATGGAATGAGATGGGGAAAGAAAGAGAAAGAAAAACAATGGAATGAGATGGGAAAGAAAGAAGCAATGGAAATGAGATGGGGGGAAAGAAAGAAGCAATGGAATGAGATGGGAAAGAAAGAAGCAATAGAATGAGATGGGAAAGAATGAGATGGGAAAAGAAAGAAGCAATGGAATGAGATGGGAATGGGAAAAGAAAGAAGCAATGGAATGAGATGGGAAAGAAAGAAGCAATGGGAAAGAAAAGCAATGAGATGGGAAAGAAAGAAGCAATAGAATGAGATGGGAAAGAAAGAAGCAATGGAATGAGATGGGAAAGAAAGAAGCAATGGAATGAGATGGGAAAGAAAGAAGCAATAGAATGAGATGGGAAAGAAAGAAGCAATGGAATGAGATGGGAAAGAAAGAAGCAATAGAATGAGATGGGAAAGAAAGAAGCAATGGAATGAGATGGGAAAAAGAAAAAGCAATGGAATGATGGGAAGAAAAGATGGGATGGGAAAGAAAAAGCAATGGAATGAGATGGGAAAGAAAGAAGCAATGGAATGAGATGGGGAAAGAAAGAAAGCAATAGAATGAGATGGGAAAAGAATGAGATGGGAAAGAAAGGGAGATGGGAAAGAAAGAAGCAATATGAGATGGGAATGGAATGAGATGGGAAAAGAAAGAAGCAATGGAGATGGGAAGGAAAGAAGCAATGGAATGAGATGGGAAAGAAAGAAGCAATGGAATGAGATGGGAAAGAAAGAAGCAATGGAATGAGATGGGAAAGAAAGAAGCAATGGAATGAGATGGGAAAGAAAGAGTTTCACCAATTTTACAAGTTAAAGAAAATAACTTTGGCACCTCTTCCTAGGCAGAAGTCTAATGAAGCATAATGAAATACAGTTAACATCTGGATAAAGTTGAAACTGAATCAGTGAATCTGTAAGGCTTCTAATATTTGTTCAACAAGATTGACAGTAATAATTTGGAATTTTTATCTCTCTCTCTCTCTCTCTCTCTCTCTCTCTCTCTCTCTCTCTCTCAAAAATTACATTTTTATTTTACTTTTTTTTATCTTGTCTTACTGTTGAGATGTTGTGAGTTCCCGCGTGTCGGTGTATGAATCAAGACAAACACAGTTGTAGAGGAAAATACTGGTATATTCATAAAAGCAATTAACAATAGAGTGATTAGTAGAGCGAAAGGTTGGTTAGTAATGAAACAATATCCAAAGTCTATAGTCCAACGGTATGTACCCATAAACTTATCTGGACTGCTGACGCTGACTCTCTCCCACTCGCTCCCCAGAGCTGACTTATATAAGAGGGACCAGTCCATTACTAGTTAGAATGTGGGTGCGCCCCAACACTTACACTCTTCATTTTTCAGCTGTAGTAGCAATCATATACCAGTGTTGGTTATAAATTACCATATTTAACAGTGTATAAGACGCACCCCAATTTCAGTAAGGCAGATCAAGTAATTAGTAAAATTAGTAAATGACACAGCCTAGGCTATATTTATAAAGTAATATTTTGTTTAAACAAGCCATGATTACAATTAAATGAAAAATAATAGGAAAAAAAGAACACAAGCCTATAAAATCTTTATTATATCCAAAGTTAAGAAAACAAAATAAAAATTAAGCAATTATTACAATTCAGCAAAACAGTACAGTTAACATTAAAATTCAGTCAAAAATTTTTCTTTACCTTATCTGTACAACCTTCATCTTGTAAATGTCTTATTGGAATAATTAGGATATAAAAATTCTGATTGTATTTATACCAATGAAACCGGGAGTTATCACAAGAAAAATATTAATGAAACAAATATATTTTACAAATATACAATTTAAATTTATTGCATATTATTTTAGTGAAACAAAGTACTAACATTAAATGTGATGAAATTAATATAATGAATATTATCAATGATAACACTTTTAATCTGCATAATAGCTTTTAAATAATGACAATAGGTATATGAAAGTTAGTATAATGTGTAATCTAATAGGAGTTGCCAGGTAGCTAATTTCGGCTATCACGAATTTTAAACCTATATATTTCATATAAGATGCAGTTGAATTTTAAAAGATATTTTTAATAAAAAAAAAGTGCGTCTTATATGCCATCAAAAATGGTAGTTAACTTTTAAAAATAACCAGGAATTTTAATGCATATACTTTATTCAATGCCATTATATTTTGAACAAAATTTGAATCTTTTTAAAATGAAGATAATGTTATTATTCTTATATTTTTAAAAAAAAATTACATTTTAAACTATTTTTTAGTTTTATTTATTTATGATGTTTTACTTACTCTGTTCTTCATTCAAATTTCCCCTCCTACATTCTTTCAAATTCTCCATCTGTTTTTATTTACTATTACTAATGGGGATGGCCTGACTTGAAAAATAACAATCTAAAATCTTAGCTTTTGCCCACACTTAAAACTGAAACCCTGATGTCAACTGACTGCTATGTCAACTAAGTCAAAATTATTTGAATTCTTGATTAATGTTAATGGGAATATTAGCTATTTCCTTATAAGAAGGTATTTGGTATTCCTTGACCTAGTAGCCAGTTAAAATTTACAAAATCTTTTCAGGAAAATAGGTTTCTCAAGTCCACTAGCTTTTATCATTCATTCCAGTATTGATAGGAGTTTCCTTCCTAACCTTTTTATTAGAAGTGGTGTAGAATGCCAACATCTTGATTATGTTGTTATTTTCTCTTCAAGTTACATATACTATGCATTTTAGTTGTTGCCACTGTTGGTAGTCCTCAAGTGATGTGGTTTCTGTTATTTGGTACCGTTCTTTGTTTGTGACTCTGTAGTGCCAGTCTACAAGGTTAAAAAAGAGTAATATTCACTAAGACCTACAGACTTCATTCACTTGAAGACATTTGAT
This sequence comes from Acanthosepion pharaonis, assembly GCA_903632075.3. Taxonomy (NCBI): domain Eukaryota; kingdom Metazoa; phylum Mollusca; class Cephalopoda; order Sepiida; family Sepiidae; genus Acanthosepion; species Acanthosepion pharaonis. The sequence continues at coordinate 1,081,499 of CAHIKZ030000685.1, read as the reverse complement.
CTGATATTGTATACAGCTGACAGTTTAGATATTTCTGAATGTGTTTGTCACCATGCATGACCTTCATATGAAAGTCTTGATCGGACAAGGCTAATTGACTTGTCTTTCTAAGTGAAATGGCTGCTATATAGTAGCAAATGCCAGACAATTTTCTCACAGATGAAGAGAAAACTTGAGGCAACAGAGATGTGCAATTATAGAAAGATGCTGAGAATAACATGGATAGAACATGTGCACAATGAGGAAGTGTTAAAGAAAATGGAAACAAAAAGAACCTTTATACCTAAAACAAGAAGGGGTTCAAATTTCTGGGACACATAATGAGGAAAGAGGGCTTGGAAAATTTGACACTCCCAGGACATATTGAAAGCAAGAAGGGCAGTGGGAAATGGCTAATAACCTACTGAATAAGCTGGTTTAAATAGATGTCAGAACAAGGACTGGGAGGAGTAGTTAAGAGACAAGCATTACTTAGAGTTACATAGGATAGGAAGTTGGGGGGGGGCAAAATCATCCACGTCCTCAAAGAACATAGCACAAAAATAAGATTTATTTTTCTACACTTGGTATTATTTTATTTGTAAATTAGCTTTTGGATGAATTAATTAAAAACTTATAGACTTTCAACATGCTGGTATTTTTGTTGGGTAAATTTCAAAATCCATATTTTCACATATTGCAGTTTGTACGAGTGTTACTTGTCTTCTTGTGAATTTTTTGCTTTAGCCTAAAGAAAGCAACTCACTCCTGTCTTACAGAACACCAAAAATAAATCATATAAACAAAACCTAAACCAAACATTGTAAACATGTATGCTACCCAAATAGCGTAAGAAAAGAGAATTAAGAGAAATGAAAATAAAAATAAATAAAAAGATTTTGCCAAAAATGTAATTCGTACAAGAAAAAGTCAACAGACGATAAAGAAGAAAAAGAAAAAGATGAAAATAAAGAAAAGTAGGGGTAAGATAAGTTAATTGAAAAACTGTAGGAAAAAGATGTTAAAAAGGAGAGAAAGAAAACAAAATGGTGGAGGATAATGAGAAGACAACATCAGAGTAAAATATGGTGAAAATATAGGGGAAGAGAATTAAGAAAAAATAAGGTAAGATATGAAAGGAGAGAAAAGTCAGAGAAAGTATAAAGAGTAAATGTAAGAGAAAAAAGAATGAGAAAGCCAAGGAAATGAGTGAGAAGAAAATGTAGGAGATATGAAAAGAAAATAATAAGGAAAAGGACAGAGGTGTTGAAAAGGAAAAAGTGAAAAAGAAGAAAACAAAGAAGGAGGAAAAGATGAGAATGGAGAAAGAAAAAGACAAGAAAATAAGGAATAAAGAAAAGCAAGTGGAGAAAGAGTAAGAAAGAGAAAATCAGAAAGGAAGAAAAGATAAAGATAGAGAAAGAGAAAAACAAGAAAGAAAGAAATGATGGTGATAAGAGAAGGGCAGGAGAACCAGAAGGGAAGAAAAGAAATATTTGGATGGATTAAAAAAAAAGAAAGAAAAAGGAAGAGTAGGAAATGCAAAAACTAAAAAAGAAAGAAGAAAAAGGAAAAGAAGGAAATCAAAGAAAAAAAGAAATATAAAAAACAGGTATGGAAAATATAACATTGAAGATGAAAAAGAGAAGAAGACAAAAGAAATTATGAAAATGAAGAAACTGGAGAAAGAAAAAAAAAAAATTTAAAGAATAAGGAAAAAAAGAGGAAGAGAAGAAAAAAGGAGTAAGAGGGGGAGGAAGTAAGAAGAGGAAAAGAAAAAATTATAAAGGAAGAGAAGAAAAAGTAAGAGGAGGAAAGAAAAAAAAGTTAAGGGGAAAAAAAAAGGATAAGGAAGAAAAGAAAAGTAAGAGGAAAAAAAAAGGTAAGGAAGAAAAAAAAAAGAAGAAGAAAGAAAAAAGGAGTTAAGGGGGAAAAGAAAAATGAGGAAGAAAAGTAAAAGGAAAAAAGAAAAAGTAAGAGGAAAAAGAAAAAAAGGATTAGGAAGAGAAAAAAAGTAAGAGGAAGAGAAGAAAAAGGAGTAAAAGGGGGAAAAGAAAAGTATGAGGAGGAAAAGTAAAAGGTATAGGAAGAGAAGAAAATGTAAGAGGAGGAGAAGAAGAAAAAGGAGTAGGAAGAGAAAAAAGTAAGAGGAAGAGAAGAAAAAGGAGTAAGAGGGGGAGAAGAAAAGTAAGAGGAGGAAAAGTAAAAGGTATAGGAAGAGAAGAAAAAGTAAGAGGAGGAGAAAAAATGGAAGAGGAAGAGGAGAAAAATAGAAGAAAAATGAGTAGGAGGAGAAGAAAAAGTATGAGGGGGAGAAAAAAAAGATGAGAAAATATTAAAGAATGACCCTGCATATCTTGTAAGGATTGTTCCAGCAATCATATGACCACTTTGATAGCTCCAATATTCAGGAGACTAGAATGCTGAGTCCAGAGATGTTTTGTCTATGATTTTGGGGGAAATATAGGTTGGTCCTGTCAGGTAGTACAACTACAGGATAGAATAACAGTCACAGTAAAAGATTCCATGGTATATAGGTATGTTTCCTCAGCTGTTACAAAGATATAGGACTATTCTAAACACCGCCCCCCTACACCCAAAACTGTTTGGTTACCAATCAGGAAAAAGGGCTTGTATGCATGGAGACTGGAAGAGAGATGAAGATAAACAATGATGTTGTCATCAGTTTTATAATTATAATATAAACAAGAAATGTTGAACTTATCAATATATATATGTATATATATATGTGTGTGTGTGTGTGTGCGCGTGTGTGTTGAATATAACATCAATCAGCTAAGTGACAAATATTATATCTATATTATTCCTATATAAAGAATATAAAACATATAAATTGCAATTTGCATGCACACATATGTATATATTTTTCCATTTTTCCTATTGTCCACCTAATACAAGGCTCAAGAGCCAGTCAAGATAGAGGGTTAGTGAATGAGGTGAGTAGTATGGATGTAAAAGGAGGAAGTGAAAATTGTTAAGATTGCAATGTTGAGAGAAGCATCCACATGGGAGTCTGATACATAAAGTAGCTGTTCTTTAGAATAAGCTGTGAGTGGAATTTCCTTCTTACAAATGTGAATGAGAGTAATTTGACCTGTGGATGTAGCATGCCAGGTCTTAGCTGTGAAGGTCTGAACTGATAGAACTAAACAATGGAGCTTGTTGGTACATTTACCATGGAAATAGCAATAGAGGGATGATAGGCTTGTAATTTTGTGTCTGTGGGAAAGGGACTGTAAGGTTGAAAATAAGTCACCACCCACAAGACCATGTAAACGATAATGAACACTGTCAAAGATGGAAAGTAAGGATTAGGTAGCTCCAGCCCAAATATGGTAGCAATACTAGCATATTTCACAAAGCACCAATATAGCACTTTGATCCTGGGCAGAGGTACTGTGATCACGTGGATGGCTCTAGTCTAATATTGAGTATTTTATCAGCAAAAATTATGTTAAATTTAATATACATTAAATTATATATTTACATATATTAATTGCTAACATTAATAATTAGCATTAATATTTGTTTGATTTTATAACACCAGCTGACAAAATTTGAAGAGGGATGGTCCTCACTAAGACCTACTGGCTTCATTTACTCAAAGCCTTTTTAATCACTGGTTTGAGAAAATGGCTGTATACAGCTGACAGATTAGATATTTCTGAACAAGTTTGTCACCAGGCATGACATCTATATGAAAGTTTTGATCTGGCAAGGCTATTTAAGAATAGATTTAGATTGAGATTTAGGTCAATGTTTTGGTTTTGTAGCAATGTGCAGTTTTGTGCAAAACTACCCCTAGTGTAGCCTATTCTATGTTCAATTTCCTTATCACAATAATAAATATATAAAACTTCCCCTGATCCTGAGGGTCTGTAGTCTACACAAGAGTTGAGCAGTTCTTTCAAGTAAATATATAGCAAATCAATGAGATGAAATAATTTTCTGTATGTTAAAATATTTTTGAAGATAGGCAAACACACACTAGAATGCTAGGCTGCATCATTGTAATCTACTTCATGTACTCACACTCAATATCATATTATAATTCTGCTTGTTAGTAGGTTGGCACATGCATTATGCCCTGCCATTGACTCAGATATATAATGGACCATTCCATTTTGATCGCCAGAAAAGATAGAAGAAAAAATATATCAGAGATGCTGTTTAGTTTTTGCGAGAAAAAGAATGCATACATAACTTATTATATATGCGTTCTTTTTCTCACAAAAATACAGCTAAGAGAAAAGAGGAGGTGATAATGCTCTCATGTGCTGAACGTCTGTTTCTGTGAAATGGAAAACCTTGCCAATTTTGAATCTTTTAATTTGTACCCTCTTACTTCTTTAAATAATGACCTAGATTCATACTTATCACAGTATTTAATATAGTTAAGCTTAAATATTTAATGATCCAATAGGAGAATTTCCATGGGTATAGTTATAGAACTTGCAAGGAATTTATTCATTCTGTTGTGAGATGTTAGTATGTTTGGGTAAATATTTATTCACCATTATGTTATGGGGGTTCAATACTTTGGAGAGTAAATATTTACAGGCTCCCACAAACAATATTGGCAGACTCAATATGAGTCCAAGTAAAAACTGTAAACACAAAAAAATAAATATAAAACAAACAATAATGTGTGTATTTACAAAAGGAATTACATGTGATGAAAGGAAAAAAACATGAAACTAGCTATAATAAGAATGTTTGTGTGTGCGTGTAACAAGCATGTGTGAGAGAATACAACCATAAAAATGTACATGCCCCAGTGGGGGACACTTTACCCACATGCAACTATATCTGAAAGCCAGAGCCAGAAAGCTGTAAAAAAGGCTAGGGAGAGAAATGCATGCTGTTTTGTAGGCTTAAGGAGTGCCCTCTAGCAATTTTTTTTTTTTGTCAAAGTCAAATGGGATAACCCACAAATCATTAAATTATGATTCATTTGAAAATTCAAATAAGAAAATGATGAAATTGTTACCAATACAGTCAGTAAATATAAATCTGGATACAATCAAGTATAAGTCAACCAGTTTATCATCTTAATTCATAACTTACCTTATCATCTCCAGCAATATATGCTTTATTATCAAGCCAATCAATACTAATTGATTTGGGGTGAACCACATTTGGATAAATGTTCTTTTTGATCTTATTAGAAGAGTCTGTGTACACCAAATTAACTTTTCCATCTGCATCACTAAAAAGGACAATTTTTTCTTTGATATGAACACCAATGCCTGGAAAGGAAAAGGAAATATTATCAACGGCTCAAGGTAAATGCATTGTAGAAACGTTAAGGAATTAATAATACTTAAAGATATAATGTTCAACTGATAATGTTTAAATGATAATGTTTAATGGATAAAATCAGGAAAGAAGGAAAATAAACATTTCTTTTAATTAGAACAAATATCTAATATGTAAATCAATTTAAAATTTTGATTTAAAGAAAATGTTAAGACAGTAAATAAATAAGCATAATAAAATTATTTTAAGAAAAGAAAGTATTTATCAAATAAAAAGCATTTTTCTGTCATTTTTTAAAAATTTAGATTTAATTTTGTTTATAAGGAAATAATTCATTAAGATAATTCAGAAAATGTTTTCATCAGCTGGTTATGATAAATATGCTAATTGACCAGATAAGTGTTTTCTATCAATGTAATTCTATTTTCACGATCAAATAATTTAACATATAATAATCTTTGTCTGGATGTGTGGGTATGGAAATTGGAACCTGTGAAAAATGTACAAATTCCATCCTATCTTGTTGTGTTCATTCTCACACTAATACCCTTAGAAAAGGCATGGACCAATTTCCTCTCTCCCATCAGCTAGGGGTTAAATAACAGCATAGACTTGGGTCTCCAGTTTTGGATGGTAACCAGTTGAAGAGATAGGGAAACTCAGAATTCAGAACCATGGAAAAGACAACAGGAAACCACTCCACTCTTTTCAGAGTTGTAATGGTAGAAAAGAAATGTGTGTCCCTTGTTGAAAGAACTTCACTACAGTCTTGACACCAAAATAGAATTACAAGTGCATATGTATGTATGCTTGAATGCATGGATGTGTATCTGTGCCTAACCTCGGATTGTTCATATGGGTGGGTTTGTGTGAAGTAAAATGCGTACACCTGTATGTATGCATGTCTATGTGTGTGAGAGTGTCATCCCAAACAAACACAGAAGAAAATTCCCCCTCCCACCACCAAATATAATCAAACACAATCATAAAAAGATACAATTTTAAAAAATAAACCAGTTTGTCTGATGATTGCAAAAGTGTGATAGAACTGAATATGTTAGCTTTATCACTGATATTGAGCACTTTCCACTAAGTACTGCTCATATAAAATATAAATATATATATATATATATATATATATATATATATATATATATATATATATATATATATAGTAACTATAGTCGTCTCGAAAAAACCTTTGAATTTTTGATTTGCCAATAATCAAATCAATCTCGAAGGAAAAAAAGGTTTTAAAAAAAGAAATAGCCAGGAACATGAAAATCTGTTGAAAAAATCGCACAGATACAGGTTTAAAGCCCAAAGAAAAAACCCCAACACGAGTAAACAACTAACTAAAAAGAGCTCAATACAATCGTAGAGCAGACCTAGTCAAACCTAGCCAGCTTTCCCTGATGGTCCACTTAGGTGAAACCTGGGTAGGTTTGTCTGGCTCACTAGGTTTGACTATATATATATATATATATATATATATATATATATAAAATAGCTCTAGTCTGTGAGTAGCTTATGGCCATATCACATTGAAACACCAGTTCTCATACAATCATAAAAGCAATGTCAAGCCTGGTCAGTACTGAGATGGGTGACTACTTGGGAATATTATGTGCTGTAAGCTTGGATGTGTGATTGGACATCATTGAGCCAAGTTCCAATTCAAGTCAGGTTTGTTATATTCACTTGTGCACAAATACCCTTGGGAAAGGTAGGAATTCACCTCTTGTTCCCCAGCTATGAGTTAATTAGTAGGACTTGTATCAGTATTGTTATATCCAAAACATTTTTTTAATCCAAAAATATTTTCTACCTTTAAATATCTTGCAAAAGGCTGATAAGCCTTAAAAGACAAATAAATCTATATAATCTAGTTTATCAGCAAAACTTGCATAATTTCCTGATCACTGTCAATCCCTTCAATGTACAACATATAAAGTGAAATTTGAAACTTGCCTCTACAAATTGTCCATTACAATTGCCAAATACGTCTAATTTTTCAAACTCATATTATGTTTCGTATATCTGTACTGATGTGATATACACAGAAATGTTAGTATCTACTTCATATATGTAGAGATTTTCCAAGCGTAGCTTAGATGTGGCACAAGGCTGAAAGTATGGGGCATCTAGTGAGGATCGAACTCACTTTTCAGTTGTAACTGATCTAGCGAGACAAGCTTACTAACCATTACACCACACCGAGGTGCCCTTACTTCATATATGTATATACTTTTTGTATTTCCTATCAATATATATAAAGGGTGTTCCAACAACTTGGACTGATTTTAAATGTGAATTAAGTTTAAGCATCTAATGATTTTTTTCTTTTTCTTTTAGAGTAACAACTTAAGTCTTTGATAATTTCAACCATGGAAAGATTAACAATCAAGCAACATGTTAAAGTTTCAAGAGTGCAATTGGAAAAATTGTTCATAAATTCAAACAAACTGGGTCGGTGGCAGATATGAAAACACCATTGCGTGTTTGTTTACGCTGTTCAGCTGAAAACATTGCTGCAGTGCATGAGAATGTAGCCGAAAATACAGACACCTCTAATCATCATTGTGAACAGGAATTGAACCTCTCCATAACAACATTATATCATTTCCTATTGCACTCTCAGTTGGTCGATTATGTTGACCAAAAAAATTATGAAGTGCACAAAATGCATTTCTGTTTGAATGTCCATTTTCATGATAGGCTTTGATAACTTTAACACATTGTTTGATTGTTAATCTTTCCCTGGTTGAAATTGCCAAAGACTTAAGTTGTTAAATATGAAAGAAAAAGAAAAAATCATTAGACATTTAAACTTAATTCACATTTAAAATTGGTCCAAGTTATTGGAACGACCTATACAACCATTGGAATGAATCAAAACCTTGATTTATAATAAATTGTACTTGTCAGATATTACAGGTTATATCAACATCTATTTCTATTCATGATGGATTAAAATCCCTGATAACTTCCAGTATGATACTTATATTTTACTTTTCAATAAAGTAAAAGTAAAAAGTCATTCTTATTTGTAAATAATATTTTATAGAACTATATCTCCAAATCATAAAAATCCTCCACTGATACCAACAGTTTTCCTAAAATCTTCTCTCATGCAGCATCAATAAATATTCAGTTCTTGTAATGATGTTGTTAAAAAATTGCCTCACGGTTATACAAGCAAAAAGAGATATTATTGGAAGTGATGAGTTGACACCAAAGCAAAAATATTAAAAGCAATCACCTCCAAGGGCAAACTGTTTTAGCAAGGAAACAAGTTAACACATCTAAGTACTGTTATTTAATATACTTGGATCTAGTTTAAGCCTGATAATTTGATTTCAACACTGTGCAATTCTCTTTCACTTTTGGCTTGATATCTCTGCTTGTCTCTCAACCCCAAAATGCTAAAAAAAAACCCAAAAAACAAAAGCTGCAGATTTTTGTGGGTTAATGAATCAAACAAAGTTTGCAGCTGTTTATTCTTAACTTTTTCCTAAACTTAAATTTTTTCTTACCAGAATCTATCTTACACATTTATAAATCTAGCATTCATCCATGCATTGAATATTGCTATCACATGGTGTTTCTGCTATGTCTCTAGAGATTCTTGACAAAATCCAAAGAACCTGCAAAGTTATTGGTCCTGACCTAGCATTTTGTTTTCAGTCACTTTCCCAACACCATAATATAGCCTCCCTGTGCCTTTCCTATAAATATTTTCATGGTAACTTTCCTTTTTGGTACCTTAACTTTATAAAGGAGGCATGGTGGAATAATGGATAGTAGCTCAAATTGAGGAATCAGAGGACCAAGTTTGAATTCCAGTCGAATCCATTACATTCACTTACGTGCTAATACCCTTGGGAAATGTATGAATCCTTTTCTTTTCTCCTCCCCAGCTATGGGTAAATAGCAGGACAGACTGGGCTCTATAGCTTTGGATGGCAACTGGGCTACTGCAGAAAGAAATGGCAACCTGCTGCAGGAAAAAATCTGCCTTGTCAGTCATGTATCAAAAGATACATGATCGCCTAAGCGTGTATCACGCATGGCACATAATTGACTGAAGTACAGTATTAGATTGAAAACTAGGTCTTACCATTTTACAGTTGAAATTAATAGATGCAACCATAAGTTTTATGCTAACAGTTTCTTCTCTTGCACTTCTTGCTTATGGAACTCTCCCTGGCTTTTTGCTTTACAGCTAAAAATTTAAATTCAATGTCAGTTGTCATTTTCTACCTCATTGAATTTTGTTCATTATTGTCTTTCTCCTTAATAAATGATTTTGACCCCTTGTTAGCTACAAAGGATAGAAAATTGTAGAGAGCCATGATTGCCAATGTCCAGTACATAGAAGACAGAGTAAAAAATTGAAATTAAATAGGATATGCTGCCATACTCAACAATGTAAAACAGACAAAATGGCTCACAGACAAAGCCTCAATATACAGAGCCAAAATCTCAGCTATTGATTTAGCATTTGACATAACAAAAACAAGAAATTCATCATTTTCACAGACTCCATGTTAGCACTTATAACATTAAAAAAAAACAAGAAAACAACAAACCCACTAACTGTTAAATTACTAATGAATAACTAAATAGAATGGAACAGCTCTTGAAACAAAAGAAAAGCATCAGACTGGCTGGAACAAAGCTAGTAACATTTCATCACCAATGAGCAAATCCTAAACCTGAACCGATCCTGATGAGTAGTCATACCCTCAAAGAGACTCGTTGCCTTGGACACCTGCTAGGTCTAAAGCTCACCTCTGACCTCAAATGGAATGCACACACACACACACACACACACACACACACACACATACACATATATATATTGCAACTATAGCTAAATATTCTGGAAAAATGGTTGGTTCTATGAATCACTCCAGCCTTGGGCCTTATATTGTATGAATAATAATTTTTTTTTAAATTCTTAAAATCAGTAAAAATACAAAGAAGGGTAGCTCTCCTAAATTTTCATTTCTTTAATATCTGCAAATTGAAGTAACTTTTCTTGGGAGAGGTAATGGAGTGATTTTGATTGCTACGAATTCAGAATTGTCATTCTAGACTAGTTGCCTTATGAATTCTACAAAGACCAGTCTACCCTACTATTTTACTCATAGTTGAAGTGCAAAAGAGATGAACTCATGCCTTTCCCAAGAGCATTAGTGCTAATTGAATGCATACTGTATGTGTCTATACTAGAATCTGAACCTGTTTATGCCTATCTATCTATTTTAGTCTATTCATATCCATTTATCTATCTTAGTCTCCTCTTATCTATCTATATAACTAGCTATCAATCTAAGTTTTAATTTTCTATACTTATGTGGTCTTGTTCTTCTTTTGTTTTTGTAATATTTTTTTCTGAAGAACTGAAATATACAACTCAGTACATTTCCTATATAACCCTAACCCTAACCCAAACCTGAGGGTATGTAGTCTTTAACAGAGTGGAACAATTCTTTAAAATTTTTACTTAATTGGTCAAGTAGAGTGAAATTAAATTCAAATTACACTCAACTTGACCAATTAATTTGTAATTATAAATTTTGATCAGCAACAAAAACTTAATTAGTCTTGATGCTATTATAAAATCAGTCATGCAAAAATCCCAATCATTTAAATTCCAGTTTATATAAAAGCAGTTTATACCAGTTTATATAAAATTATAGTTCAGTTAAAAACATTTTGGTGTGCTGAATTATGACTGTTCCATATTCATTATTTTATTCATGAAGAACTTAAATTAAATTTTCTTTGACCAGTTTAAATATGAGGGGAATATATATTTTAATGATTTACAGATATATCTAATGAAAAAAAACAATTGTCAACTTTTCATTTAAATTTTAAAGTTTATTTTCTATTTAGCAAAATCAAATTCAACATATGGAAAATAATTCTTTTAATTAGAAAAATGTTATAAGTTGTAGCCTCTGTCTGTCTGTTTTTTTTTTATTATCAAACTCCCCCTAGGGTTTTGAAGATAGACCTCCATAACCATATATATTCTGAAACTACATTACCCAGGGTAATTGGACAAGTATATTTCATTTTGATCAAAGGGAGTTACTGGGGGACACAAACTCAACACTGACAATTTTTTTACCTTTGATATAATTTAAATTAAATTTAAATTTGAGGAAGGGAATGACTCCAAGGATACTTAGATAAGTATATTTCATTTTGATCAAAGGGGTTCCCCTGGGGTCACCCCTCCCCACACTGTGTTTTTTTTCCCTTTGATTTAAATTAAATTTAAATTTGAACAAGGGAATGACTCCTATCTGAAGTATAGAAGGAGAAAGCCAGAAGATGGAGGTCACATCGGCAAGATCACTGAGTAATATTGAAATGCATCATTTTTCTCTACAAATTATAACAATGATTTAAAATCAATCATCACTTTCTAAAAAAAATGTGTAACATGCAGCAAGTTGCGGGTAATTCAGCTAGTGTGTGTATATATATACATATTTATTAGTAATAACCAGAAATACATCTAAATAAACTCAGAGAAACAATTATAAGTTGGTGTCTCTAGGCATATTTCTGGTTATTGTTATTATTGCTCTGTCTTGGTTTTGTTTACCATTTTGGACTTCCTTCTACTATAGGCATTGAGTATTATTAAGATAGATGACAGTTTCTTTTTTTGCAGGCTTTGTATTGTTACAGTTTGCTTTTGTACTTTCCCTTTTTCCTTCACCTTAGTTTCTATATATATATATATATTATATACATATATGTGAAAATATATAGAAAATAGAAAGGAACTGGTTAGGTAAATAATCCAAAGTTCCTTAGTATTTTTGTTATTATTTTTAAAAAATAGTGCTCGATACAAAAGTAGAGCATAAATATAATTATTTATTTAAAAATCTGAATATGGAATCATATTTTTAAATAAATAATTATATATATATATATATATATATATATATATATATATTCTGTGTATTTAGGTAGCAAACATTCTTTTAGGTAAATATTATTAAAGACAACAGACATTTTGTGTTGATTAATTTTACTTATCAAGTTTTCCAAATTATGAATAATCCTTCTCAGACAAGGAAGAAATTCCATCAGAAATTGTACAAAGATCATTTTGGAAGAAATATGGTCCACGCTTTCAACTTCCTCAAGTCATCATCAGGGTAGGTAGATAGACAAATGGTGAGTTTTGCAGAACTAGTGAATGTTGTGACATAGGCCAAGAATGTTGTGATGTAGGCAAGGCTTGACACATGTGTACGTACATGTGTATATTTTTATATACATTTGAGGATGCAGGCTCTTAAATTATAAATGAAATCCCAACAAATGAAACACATCACAAAAAGCTTTTACAGTTTGTCATATTTTTCTAAATACTGTTTGTTGATATATAAAATTATACAAAATTATATATTGTTGTATATATATAAAGCAGCACGTTCCTATTAAAATTAGAAACCACACCTTGCCTTTAAATGGACTCGTCCCGAACACCTACATTTAAGCCATATCACGAACATCTTTTAAATAGCAGAGATTGTGCAGCCAAATTTAGTGTTGACTGGTTCACCGTGTTGGCCCGGTCACACTCTGTATTTCATCTTAAGGTTCTGGAGGCGCTTTACATCGGGTCCCTTAAGCCTTCTTTGTGCAAACAACGTGAGTGTTTGCTGGGACTGCTGTCATCTGCCTCTAGTTCCTTCTTGCATAAATACAAATATATGTATATATATATATATATATATATATATATATATTTTTTTTTTTTATTCTTATTTTACATTTTTCTGTTTTAATTTTGAATCTCCCGTGGAAGCCTGAAGAGCGGGAGCGAAACCGTTGCTTCCCACCCCTTGTTGTTGTGTTTTTTTTTTATTATTTAATATTGTTTTAATATGTCTTGTAATATTAAATTTTATACTTTTATTTCGATCATTAAATTTTGTACCTACAAAAACATCTTTAAATATATATATATATATATATATATATATATATATATATATATATATATATATATATATATATATATATATATATATATATATATATATAGGCTCTTCCTTTCCCAATTGAGCAATGTCAGTCATTGGAGTGTTTATTCACAGAGTAAGTACGTTAAAATTTGTCTTTCTTTCAACTGTGCGCTGATGGCTTAGGGGGAAAATCTCTGACTGTTGCTGAATCAGTCGAGTTTCAATCCCGGCTTGTAGAAATCAGATGTCTAGCCACACTGATGAGCTGTGAAACAGCAAAACAATCTGTCTGTGGATGACAATATATATATATAAATATATATACTAATAATGCAATTTCTAAATTAACGATTCTTTATTATTTAATTCAAAATTTTTATTATTTCAAACCTTATTATAATGGATACTGCTTATTTGAAATTATTTGTTTAATAAATAAAAATGGGGCATTTATTTCAAATAAGAAGTGCCCACTATAATAAAATTTGAAGTAATCAAAATATACTACTAATAAATATACATTTTGTTCCTCATTCGGTACAACTCTCTCTCTCTCTCTCTCTGGGTGGCATTTGAGCTAGCTCCTGTGGAAGGTTTTTGATTGGGCCTTCATCATAAAAGATAGGGAGTAGTAGATGTCATAGGCAGGAACAAACTACAGAAGAACTCAAAATTGATCACTACATTTAAGTATTGGATTAATATTTAAGCTTACCTTTTAAAAGTTCAATGATAATTCTTCTGCCGCCACTTAATTTAAAGACAATCTGATGTAGGTAGATCTTTACTTTCCATACAAACAATTATTTCTATTTCATGAGTAACTTTTGCTGGATTTGACAATTAATTTTGATTATTCTCAAATCTATTTCCAAGTTATAAAAACTGTTATCATACAAAAAAAATTTGTTGCAAAAAATCACTTAAAAAAATATTACTGAAAACCATCGCAGTAATGAAAACCTGGCAATCCAAAATTTAGGGATTACGTCTTCAGATTTGATCCAGAGTGTTTTAATTTGGTCATGGTGTTGGCCTGATTCCAAAATGGTATATGTTGGGGTTATGGCCTCTAGGAGTAAAGTTGAAAGGTGTGACACATTGACATTCTCATTTATTATATATATATATATATATATATATATATATATATATATATATATATATATATATATAATGAAAGCCACGTATACTTTCTTAATATATATATATAAAAAGTTTCAAATTAAAAATAATAATGTTTTATTTTATGAAAGTATTTATTTATTTATATATATATTTGATATTTCAAATTGTCCTCAATTTTTCATCAGAAATAACTGTTTGTTACAAACAGTAATTTTAATTTATTTGTAACAAACAGTTATTTCTGATGAAAATTGAGGACAATTTGAAATATCAAATATATATAAATAAATAAATACTTTCATAAAATAAAACATTATTATTTTTTAATTTGAAACTTTTTCTCTCTCTCTCTCTATATATATATATATATATATAGATCAATCTCAATGGAAAAAAAGGTTTTAAAAAAAGAAAGAGCTACAAACATGAACTTCTGTCGACAAAAAATCGCACAGATGCAGGTCTGAAGCCCAAAGAAAAAACCCCGATACGAGTAAACAACTAACTAACAAAGCGCTCAATACAACCATAGAGCAGACCTAGATACACCTAGTGAGCCAGACAAACCTACCTAGGCTTCACCTAAATGGATCGTCAGGGAAAGTCAAGCTTTATATATATATATATGCTCAATCAGCTTTGTTAAGGTAAAACCTCTTTATATTTATTATTATTATTATTAACGAACATTATATATATATATATATATATATATATATATATATATATACACACACACTACTAATAAATATATATATATATATATGCTACTAATAAATATATATATATATATATATATATATATATATATATATATATATATATAAATAAATATATATATATATATATATATATGATAAATATATATATATATATATACATACATACTTCTAATACATATACATTTAGTTTCTCACTATTAGGTACAACTTTATATATATATATATAACTATAAAAGTGAACATAGAAGTCAACACTTAGAGGCGACAGTCTGTTTCATGCTATATGCAATCGTCAGGCCACATGTGCTGTTATTTTTCTCGGCTATTTATACATATCAGGGTCAGTGGTGCATTGTGGGTAGTCTATTATGGTGGTTATTTTACTGGAAATCATTTATTTATTTGGGTTAAATTATTTTGCTTGTTTTTATTTAATTTTATTTTTTGTTTCTTATTTTATTTATTTACTTATTTTTTAATCAGTGTTTTTATTAACGTAGTAAAAAATTGTTTATATCACTTATTTAATAGTTTTGTTTTGGTTTGAGAATTTAATTAAAGCTATTTGTTCGGTTTTGGGGTTGGTTGTTGTAGTTTATTCTAACTATTATTTTGGCAGGAACAGTTTTTAATTTGTGTTTATTTGGTTGATTATCTTTATTTGTTATTCATGTGGCCTGACGATTACATATAGCATGAAACAGACTGTCGCCTCTAAGTGTTGATTTCTTTTATATTTATGTTCTGATATTGATTTAAATATAAGACTATATATATATATATATATATATATATATATACACACACACATATATATATGATTACATTCAAACAGGTTTGGTTAAATAATTTAGACATACTATGTCTGTTTATTGTTGTTTTAATCCTTTTGAGATCAAAAATTAATTTCTTGGTGGCCATAGAAAACTGATAAAAAAAAAATAGCAAAATTTTCTTTCAAATAATTTTTATTTTCCCAGGTACTTTCAGTCTCATCTGAGACCATCTTCAGGGTGTTAAATTGTCTGTGTATATGTATTTCTGTATATAATTACATTTATAAATGTACTATCTAAAAATATCTGCTTGATTTTCAGTGATTTATCATTATGTGTCTGTGTGTAACTGGTATCATCATCATCATCATCATCATCATAAAACACTAAATCACAATCGTTGTCATCAATACATTGCCATTAGTCTCAATTAAATAAACAGATGATATGGTTAATATAGATTGCAGTATTTCAAATGATCCAATACCATAAACCAATGCCAACTTTTTTTATACCAGAGGATAAGATTTTTAGTGCATTCCTGATATGTAAGCTGGCTCCATCTCTCAAGTGCATCATTCATGATAGTACTCAAAGTTTCTTATATTTTCCAAAAGCGTCTTGCTATATTCTTACTCAATCTTCTTGGCTCTTTTAAGGTAAACCTCTTCATAAATATACTTGGATTTATCTTACAGACATGCCTCATTTAACACAGATTCTTAGAACTGGGTGCAGTCTAAGCGATATGGCAATTTGGGGGTGAGGCAATTGCTGTCCCCATTGGAAAACACTTATTTATTTGCATATCTTCTCAATGTGAAGTTCAAATTTCAAACATAACACATTGCCTAAACAAAGAAAAAGAGTAATGGATAACTTTTTAGTTTTTGTCAATTTCCAATTAAATGAAGAAAAATCAAATAGCCAAATTTCAATCTTAAAACCTGATTCCTTGCCATTAACAATTTGATATCAAAGAAAAATTCTTCCACAATTTGCTTGGATTGATATCCTTATCATTATTGTTTTTATCACAATGTTTCAGCTGATTTGTTTTTTCAGAATTTGTATGCTTTAGCCAGTTATCATTGAGTGTTCTTTGGCAATTCTTTAGGCCATCTACTTGGTAAAATACAGTTTATGGATTTGAGGGTTAGAACCTTGTGCTGACACGAGAGATGTAACATAAAATTGAGGAAGGCAAGAAAACACAAGATGTGATAAAAACAACAAAGATGAGGATAGAATCCAGATACAATAATAACACTTTATTTAAGAATTTTTCGGAAAACATCAAAGAAGATTTCTACCCTAATTCAAATATAAATCTTGAAATATAGAAAAACTCTTGACAATAATGAAAGCTTCCAAGTGTAAAATCACTGTATTTACCAAACTATCAAATGTGCATGTGATATAATAGTCACTGGCACAGAAAATGGAATCAGTAAGGCAAGTTCAAACTCTAGCCAAGACTGTTAGGCTCACTTTGTATTTATACTCTTAGGAAAAGCATGAATTCATCTCTATAGCTGTAGATAAAATAATAGCATTGATTAAAACTTGATTGGTAAACACTCTAGGAATGGAAAACTGAATTTAAAACAAAGGAGAAGTCAACAGGAAACCACTCCACTAACTTTCCCAAGAAAAGCCAAGGAAATTCACAGATATTAATGAGATGGAAGTGGTGAAGAGCTATGATCTTGAAGGAACATGGCATTATAAAAAGATAAAAAAACAAAAGCCCAAATTATACACCTGAGAGACTATGGAAATAATAGCACTGAAAAACATTTATGTATGTTCGGAAACTATCCATCTATTTAATATGAATAATAAATAAAAAGTAGCTAACCTAGGAGAATGGTAACTTAGTACACTTTGAAATGCCCCACTTGGAACTTCACTGAATTATTCCAACATCTTTTCAAAATATTGTGCAATGTCTTTGATTGAGATTGCTATCACCAGTCTTATCACAATGTCAGCCATATTATTTTAAGAGAATTTTATCTTTGGGAAAAGCCCAAAACCAAAAGAAGCCAAACCTGGACTATAGAAAGCTGCAGACAGAACTGTATAATGCAATAATTTGCCACAATTACTGTACAATACATAAAAGATTCTAATCACTTGATCATTGTGACTGTGATGAGCATATAGTACATAAGCTCAGTAAATAACATCCCCCTGCTGATTGAATAACCTAACAGGAGAGTTTCTGTAATTAATTTCCAAGCTACATCAAGCCCTGTATAACTAGTTCTTAATTGATCCAAAGGGCTGGATATATACCGGACAGACGTTGTTTGTCAGACAATTGAATTCATTCTTTAAATTGTATTTTTTTTTCTTGCTGGCTGATACATATAAACTATAAATGGATGTACTTCCTAGTTTAGGGCAATTTTTGACTAAATCAAGGAAATTCAATAGGCAGACTTCAATCATAAAGCCTAACCCTTGACCAATGACATTTGATATTTACTAAGCTAGCACAAGGTCAAACCATACTTTGATTAATAATAACTTGTCTCAAAATTGTGGAAACACTAAAATATTCTTTAAAAATCTGAATATTTACCAATATGTTGTATTGATGCTGTTTGAGTATTAACAAATTTAACAACCTCTAAACCATGTATTATTCATAGCAACAATTACTTAGATTTCGTTTCTTCTAATTATTATTTTTTTTTCTTTCATTCTCATTGTCTGCTTTTATTGACTCTATTCAGACTGTTGTTTAATGATGGCTTCAGATGGACAATCTGAACCATTTTCATAAGAGCTACAAATTAAGATAAAAAAATATTCATCAAAAGTGAATAATGATTATACCACACAAGCAGATTTTATGGACTAATGTCCACCTCAGCTAATCCCACTTTTAGATTTTGATACTCAACCTCCTATCTTTAATACCAGTATATTTGGCACTATCAAATGTTTTTACAAGAAATACAATGTATAAGCAAACAAATACAATATTTAAAATATTTGTATTATAATTTGAATGTTAACATTTTTTTGTTTTTTTTTGGGGGGATTTTTTAATGTTTTTTTGGTGGGGAACCTGTTTTTTTGTAATATCCTTTTTTTTTCTTTCATTCGGATTTAAATGAAATATAAACTTCTTTTTCAGACTAAAAACTGAAGTTAATTAGTATTTATTTAATTTGTACATCTAGAATCAAATGTCCCACACTCCCTATCGCATATGTTGACTGACTGTATCGGTAGATATATATATAGTAAGCACAGAATATACCTGGCGGACTTGCTTCAGGAATTGCTAGCTTGCTAACTAATTCCCTGTCTTTCAGTAGTGTATTCTCTTTTACAATAAACCTCTCTTTCTTTAATCTATGCCCATGTTGCTGTTCCTTTCAGTCGAGCACCACCTTTGTCTGTTTGTAACCTTCTTTAAGGATACAACACAAACTTTATGAATATAACAATAAAAAAAGAAAAGAAAACATTTCTCTTTATGCTTAAGTCTAATCTTGAAAATTTTTGGCTTAACAAATAGGCATTAAAATAGGAAAAAATAACATGAATACGTTAACATATATATAAAATGTATAATAACAAGAGTAAGAACAAAAATTAAAAATTTAAAAAAAGTTCATCCACATTATTAAAAAACACTAATACTGATTGTCTAGCATGCCAAATGTGTCACAGAAACAAAAAATATATATTGTAGGATCATTTAAAAAAACATTTGGTTAGGTCTGAAACAATATGAAAACTCTTCATTCAAACAATGCAACAATCAACATGAACATGAACAGACCAATGACAAGAAAAAATATATATATACACACACACATATAATATATATATATAATGTGTCTGTAGGGGAATCATTTTCACACAGTTAATAATGTTTTTTATAACACCTATTTTATATATGTGAAAACAATTGCTTTTATAATTAAGAAGGCAATTTTTTTTACTTGTGTTTTTTATATAGTTAAATGATAAAATCATCATTATTAGCATCATCTTCCAGAATGGCAAGAAAAGACATTATATTATTAATTAATAACATTAATAATTAATAAATAAGATTATCTTTAAGGAAATTTAGAAAAAATAACATAAGCAATCATTCAACATTAATAATAGAATTCCATTCATCCCATGACCTGTAGGATTCTAGGGTCATCATGTGTACTTGCATCACAGCAGAAGTGGTATTTCTTGGGCAAGATAGACTGACAGAGCCCAACCCTTTCCAGGCTGGTTTTGAATTCAGAGTTTTTCCTTCTCCTGGCTGCCACCCAAGGTTATAGAACCCAGTCTGTCTTGCTATTTACCCATAGCTGGGGGGAGAAGAAGAGAATTCATACATTTTCCAAGGGTATTAGCACATAAGTGAATGTAATGGATCCGAATGGAATTCGAACTCAGCTCTCCGATTTCTCAATCTGAGCTGCTATCCATTACTCTATCATGCCTCCCTAAATTCCATTCTCTCTAGTAGATGCTAATAGTGACAATTTTATCACTTCAATATATGAAAAATCACACAAGTAAAAAATTGTGTCTTCTTCATTATAAAATTGAATATCCTCATAGGTATAAAATAGGTGTTATAAAAAATACAATATACATATATATCTACGTATGTGTGAAAATTTTGGTTAAACTGAAGACCACAACTCCATAAAAGGTCATGAGACATCTAAATCTAATAAAAATTGAACAAAAATAAAAATAAATAATTTTTTTTTTTTTGTTTGTTTTGTAACAACTGACTTTAGCAACCCAGATCATGCATGGAACTAATAACAAAGAAGACATGAAAACCTGGTAATATGAATCATGAAAATGAAAGATTGCGAAGTTGGAGGGTGAAGAAACTTTGAGAAAATATTTTTATGAGAAAGTAAATGAGTAGATTTGTAAGTAATGTCATACTGTCTGCTGATAGTGCTATAATTGTGACTTGCATATTTTTTTTTCTTCCAGATGCTTTTCATATTCAGGAGATATTATGTATTATTAGACATTGATGAATGTTTTGATTACTGTATAAACAAATAATCAAGAAAGAAACTAAAGACAGAGAGACACAGAAAATAGAAATGATGACAGAGAAAGAAAGAAGAAATGATAGTGAGATATAATACCTAAGAAAATGCAGTTGATTTAATATTATTGTATCTCTCCTCTATGAGTTAAGAAATATAAAAAGTAAAATAAAGATTAAGACTAAATTTATCTCCCTTTGCCACTAGATGGTGCAATAGCCAAAATGACATTCTACATTAAGATGGCTTCAGATTCGATATGATTCAAGAAGTTGTTGAGCATTTACTTTTCTCTTTCTCTGGCTGAGTCTCCAACAAAGTAATGTTTTTTTTTTTGCCATTCACTACCTTTTTGTCACAAACACACAAGCACAAAGTCCAGAGCTATGATAAAAAGACACCTATTTTATTGAAAATTGTTGTGTTAAAAATAAGACATTCTTCTTTTAAAACCTAGACCTTATAATGAAAAGCATTTTTTCCTCCCTTCATATTATTATGTGTTTATTGTTAAGTGTTGGTATAACTTATATATAAATGAATAAAAGTGAATTTTTTTACTGATTCTGATGACAATAATATTTGACTTATTTTGTATTTTCAAATGCTAAATATACATGTCTTTATTTATTTACTATACTGTGTTTGTTTTCATCCTCCTCCTCACTGGAGTTATTCATCTTCAGCAACAGTACTATAGGTGTCTTTGAATTGTTGAACCTATGTTTTGTAATTAAACTATAAACATTTTACTCTAGCTTTGACCTTTTCAAATAGATTAAAGGTCTTCCTTGTTGTTATTCTATGATATTATATAAAGATGATTCTTTAAATGAATATAAACAATAACTGTTGTAGTGTGTGATACACAACAAGGAATGAATGGTCTGAATGAAATTTAATGTCAACAAGGAATCCTTTCATTCTAAGAGAAGTTCCTCTGTAACCTCCTCACTACCAGGTGTAGATTTGCACCTCATGGGATGTTTATGGCTACCCCGAACAGGTAAACAAGCTTTCAGTACTTAGTATGTGTACATGTGGGACAACTGGATTAACAGGAATATATATAAATGCCCTACCTGAAAGGGAAGAAAAAAACAAAAAAACAAAGAGTCTCTCATATCCTTGCAAGACAAAGATCTATGTTTGGAGAAAACTTCCAAATCCTCATACCTACTCACAAATATTAACTGACAAAGTCCAGAGGTAAATAAACAATGATTTCATACATGAGAGGTTTAATTTCATGCTCTTATTCATCTGTACAATAATAACATTACACTGTGTCAACAAGTGAATTATACTGTTATTGTTCTATTATATCAGAGTATCACTTTTGTTAGACATTTTTCATATTTGCTAAACTTGTGGCACAATGGTCAAATGGAAGAAAATGGAGAGGTGGTGGTGAAGAGGACAACTTCCTGTCTTGAAAATTGACACTCAAAATTCTGGTTTTTACTTGGACTCAAACACTAATCCATGGAACTTGTAGGAAACATTAAACTATTTTATCCACAAGGCTAGAGTTGACAAGTTTATATGGGTATATCACATAGTTCTAATAAGTTTATATGGGTATGTCACATAGTTCTAATAAGTTTATATGGGTATGTCACATAGTTCTAATAAGTTTATATGGGTATGTCACATAGTTCTAATAAGTTTAGATGGATATGCATATAGTTATTCACAGTTTAGATAGGTATGGCAGATAGTTCTGATAAGTTTAGATAGCTATGGTATACAGTTCTTATCAGTTTAGATAACTATGACACAATATAAAATTGACACCAATTTTTAAAATGAAGAACCTCTATCTGCCATGAAAATTAACAATCAAATCTGGGCTTTTTATATAGGTTAAAAACCCAACCTTAGGCACTATTATAAAATACATAACCATTCCAGCCTCAGGGGCAGACCCTTTAAAAATGAGCAAATGAATTAGCTATTTACTAAGCTAGCAAAAAGTCACAAATCTAAAGCCTCTGACAAAAATTAAACGCATTAATCTAATATGTTTAACTTTTTTCCCAATAAAGCATTTTTATTAAGATGGCTTTATGAAATATTAAATAATTCAAAGAATTTGAATCAAGTATTAAAATTCATTCACAAGAATTCATATTAATTGAATGATAAAAATAGTTTAAGCTAAAAGATGTTGGACTAATTTTTTAAATATTTAAATCTGAGATGGGTTTTTCATTCTTGATTTTGTTAAAATGTTTCTGAATTCATATAATATAATCAAAGAACAGTAAAATTAAACACTAGATTTCTTTTTATCTTTTGTGTTTTGCACAACTGCAACCTGAAACATATTAATGGCATCAATAATTAAAGCCATGGAAATATTAATTACAGTCAAACAAGTAGCAATTATCATTAGCAAAATCAAAACAGATGAGTTTTGCAGAAATCTAACTCAAGATATTAACAACCATTTTGATATCATTATTACCAATTATAGAAGTTTAAAACAACCAAAATCAAAGTTCTGCCAAATAAAAAGAATTTTATTCAAATATGAAATTATCCTAATAACCTGAAGCATCGAATATATTTGAAGAATTTATTCTTTATTTCTAGTTTTGGTATTGCTTCTTTGATATTCATTTAAAGGTTTAGTTTGTTTAACAGTATATCAACCCCTTATGGGTCATTTAATGCCAACCCCTGATTCACTTATAAATGTAGGATTACAATTATAACTATTCACATTTTCAGTGTTCAACTACAATCATTTTCTTTATTTTTCAATGCTCAAATGTAATTGTATTATTCACATTCATGTGACAATAACTAACTTAATCTCAGAGACACTGTGAAGGTAACAACCAAGATGAGAATGATAGTCCAGGTTGTATACATAATATAAATAATAATTCCTCATCTCAAGAATTCAATTAAAGTTTAGCAAGCCAAAAGGAAACAAATTTTCATACAGTTGGCTTATGAATCCATTGTCAACATTGAAAGCTAGATAGGGGCCAGAATTCAAAACTCTTTCACTGAAAGATCAAAATCTTGCAAGTAACCTGCTAGATGGCCAACAGAGAAGCTAGCATCTTGCAAATAACCTAATGCATGGGTCAATACAGAAGTCAAAGATTTTGACTCAATACTTGATCCTAAAATATTCCAAATATTGGCAAATGGCATATTCTATTGGTATAACTATCCAGTATTAAGAAATATCTTGGCTATATCTTTGAATAATTCCTGATCTTGAAGCAGCAGCTTGGATAGCATTGCTATAATTTTTCATCCTATCCCAGGGCAAAAGAGAAAGCAAGAATCAATACAAGTAAAGAATAATTCTCTGTACAAAAAATGATTTTCCTCTCTGAATAGAAGATCCAAAATGGAAAAAAAAACAATTTGGATATTTAGAAGATGAAAGAATAAAGATTAGATAAACCTCTAGTTAATATCCTTCCTTCAAATATATAAATTATGTATATATATATATATATATATATATATATATATATATATATATATATATATATATATATATATATATGTCTATATGAAACAGCGCTGCTACTTGTATCAGAGGATGCCTGTCTACTAGGGCAGCTAGTAAATCCCTTATTGCAGACGTCTGCTCAGGCACATTTGTGTTTCTTCAACACCCACAGAGCCCATCTGTGGTTTATACTGCAACAATGTTGAGCGAACCTTAGAGTTTCTGGGAGAGTGTGCATTATGTAGTCTGATCAATATTATGGACAAGGCTATAACACTCAAACCCTCAGTCATGATGACTTGTGACCATCACAACCATCAATGACTCCTAAGGGTTCCATCCACCCAATTTTACTCACAAGCCTTGGGTCAACCCATGGTGGGGTATGGTTTTCAGGCATTTTCCAAAGATGCTGCATTCTGCAATCGTCTCCTCCAGACTGATAACATCAGGAAAACTCCTTCCTGACAAATTGACCCTGGTGAGATTCAAACTCAAGTCTCATGGTCAGAAAGCAAACATTCTAACCATTCAGCCATGTGTGTGTGTGTGTATGTGTATATATATATATATATATATATATATATATATATATATATATATATATATGTATGTATATATATATATATATTTTTTCTTAAGTGCCACTTAAGATTGTCGCTTTAAAATCAATTGTTTAAGTTGTCAGATCCTCAAACATCATCAAAACAGGCAGGAGATCCCATTATACACACACACACACACACACACATACATATATATATATATATATATATTGTGTGTATTTAGGCAGCATTTTTTCATTGATTCATGTTTCATTAAATAATAAAGACAAGTTTTGTCTATTTATTTTATGTAAGTTCTTTTCATATCGTCTGATAAGCAATAGCATTATCATTAAAAAAAAAAGAAAATCACAATATTGATACATATTTTTTTACATTTACATAAAATAAATAGACAAAACTTATCTATATTATTTAATGAAATCAATATATATATATATATATATATATATATATATATATATATATATATATATATATATATATATATATATACCTATATTCAAAGTGCAACTTACAGTTTCATTAGTTTACCAACACTTCAGGCACGAATTATTACTTCTGACTTTTTTTAAAAAAAAATAACTGGGTCTCATGGAAAAGAACACTAAATTAAAGGTAGATTCAAAGCTTAAATTTAATATAAACTTAATATAATATTGGGGTGTAGAATGTAGAGTGTAGGTAGGGAGCTATTGTAAGAAAAAAAGGCAAGCTTAAAGTTTAAAAGGAAAATGCCAGGTAGAACCATTGTGATATAGAATGGCTTTCTGGGCTTGCTTAAATGATGTTGATTTCCTGGTCGGTGATGGTGATAAACATAGGTATATGTATATTTATTTTATTTTATATTAAGTAATAATAGATGTTGAAATGGTTAAGGGGGTAATCAATATGTAACATAAAATATGGGAAGGGCATGTGATATTTGGATAATATATTTATCCAGAATTAAAATATTTTAAGAGAGATTTCTTTCTATGATTACAAGGTAACATGACCGCTATTTACATTACAGATATTGAAGCTAACATGAGTTCATTGCAGTTATTAAGTAAATTTCAGTCATTAATATTTTTGAGGATGAATCTTTTTTCCAGCAAACATAGATTGTATAGGTCACCGCAGCTGGAAAATTGTGTACCTTTGGCAATAAAATTCCAATTTACTACCGGTGTATAATCATCTGTTTTAATAACCCAGTAAAATTTTGAGAGTGCTGTGGCATTTGCATATTGCTTATTGTTATAGAGTCATTTTATGATGATAAAATCTTGTTTTCTAGTTGTTGGCTGTGGAACTGAAATAAAATATTGTCTCACCATTATGTTTAATGCTAGCCTTGTAGATGACACCTTCATATATACATTTACTGTTTAGCGGACAGTTAATGCCTTTTTGACAATTACACTTCTGGGCTTGCTTAATGATGTTGATTTCCTGGTTGGTGATGGTGATAAACGCAGCTATATGTATATTTATTATATACTTCTTAGCTCTGTCTAACCACATCAAGCACTGTTTTGTTTACACCTTATATTAAATTGAGTAAATATTTATTTGCTTACCTGTGTATGCACACTAACACACATATATACAGTTGCTAATATCTAGTTATTTGATTTATACACAATAATACCTATATATATATATGAAGAAATATATATATATATATATATATATATATATATATGAAGAAATATACATATATATATATATATATATATATATATATATATATGAAAATATATTTATATGAAGAAATATATATATATATGAAGAAATATGGTCTTAAGGTGTGCTATATTTATGGGATAAAGTGCTCAATATCAGAGATAGAGTGTGTGTAAATATAAGTGAACATTGAATTCAACACTTAGAGGCGACAGTCTGTTTCATGATAGACGCAATCGTAGCCGGATGATTGCATCTAGCATGAAACAGACTGTTGCCTCTACATGTTGACTTCTATGTTCACTTTTATATATATATATATATATATATATACACACACAGTCATCTCTGGATTAATGCGCATTTGATTAATGTGTTTTTGATTAGTGCACTAAAATTTTATATACCAAAATTTGATTAGCGCATACATGATACTCAATTAGTGTGGTAAAACATTCTTTAGTTTAAATTTTTTTATAGTTATTGATGTACACATTAGCTGCACTAATTAAGGGATTCCTGTATATGCATATATAGGCAGCATATCTTCATTGAAACATGTTTCATTGAATAATATAGACATATCATGTCTATTTCTTTTTATAATAATCCTTTCTAGTTTTCTAATCAGTTTCTTGATGTCAAGATGAAATTCATCAAGGAAGATATCGTAGTTTTTTCCTACCCAAATACTTTTGATCTCCTCCAAAAAAAAATAAAAAAATAAAAATTCCATAGCTACAACTGCTAAATTTAAAATGTAAAAATAATTATAACAAAGTGCATTCATGGAACAGACTCCCAAGAGGATGCTTCCCTGATCACTACAATCTTAACCTCTTCAAGTCTTGGATTAACTGATATCTTTCCTACATAACCACTTAAACTGAACTACTTACCTCTTCCTTTTATGTGTAACAACCTCACTCTCTATCCCTCTACCTTAAGTGGCTCAGTTAGGAAATTGGTGTTACACAATCTTAACATCCTAAAACAGTGAATCTATATTTGTGTGTCATAAATATAGATATAAAATATATACATATTTTAAATATTCAGTTGTATGGATATGAGTTTGTGACCCTGGGTTTCACGCTTTTGCGATCATCAGACAAACTCTGTCTGTCTGATGATTACAAAAGCATGAAGCCCAGAAAAACAAACTCATATTCATACAACTGAATATGTTAGCTCTATCACTGATATTGAGCACTTTCCAATAAATATCGCACATATAATATATATATATATATATATATAAAAAAATTTATATATATAGGTTTTATATATATAGATATATAAAATAAACTCGGGTACCTTGGCGTGGTGTAATGGTTAGCAAGCTTGTCTCGCTAAAACAGTTATGACAGAATAGTGAGTTTGATCTTCACTAGGTGCTCCATACTTTCGGCCTTCTGCCACACCTAATCTACGTTTAGAAAATCAATATATAAAATAAACTTATTTAATTAATATTCATGCCAAAATATATTATTCTTTTATGTCTTATGCTGATATTGATAGCTTGACAATAGAGGCTGAAACTATCTTCAAATAACCAATATGTTGCCTTGTGGCTGTTTGGCAAAATGGCACTTTTGGCAGTTTGGCAAAATGGCATGTGACATGAAAGTGCATACAAAGCAAGTGTGTACCACTGAATTTCTCCATGCAGAAAAAAATTCATTGACACTTGCTGAACATTTATGGAGACTAAACAGTGGATTTGAGCACAGCTAAGCAGTGAGTGATGTGTTTCACAAATGGTGACAGTGATGAATTTGACAAGCCAAAATCTGGGCAGCTCTGTACAGCTATAAACCCATTAAATAAAGAGCATCTTTGGAAGATCATAGCCAGTGAAGGTGACTATGTGTAAAAATAGTGTTTTGTAATTGAAAAACTTACTCTATCCAACAGAGATAATGTGCTTCCCATATCTGTTGTAGTTTCTGTGAAAATAAATTGGAAGCAATACTTATGGAGTGTCCTCAAAGAAAAAATATATTCAATAGTTAAAAGTTATTTTCCTGTTGCCTGTTTGAAATCATGCTATTTGTTTATTTGCTCCTTTAGAGAATTATATATATATATATATATATATATATATATATATATATATATGTATGCATGTATATAAATATAAAAGTGAATATTGAAGTCAACACTTAGAGGCGACAGGCTGTTTCATGCTAGACGCAATTGTCAGGCCACGAGTGTTGTTTTTTATCTCAGGTATTTATGTATACAGGTCAGTGGTGCATTGTGGTAAACTTTTCTTCTTATATATATATATATATATATATATATATAACAAATACACATTGGTTCCTCAACGTTAGGTGTAACTCTAAGTTTAATGCAAAAAGTATTTGTCATGCACAAATTACACAAACTGACTGATTTTAGCTTGGTTATTTTGCATAAAGCACTGTTTTATTACAACAGCACTCACTGTGCACTACTGTATATATATATATATATATATATTATTTTTATATATACAAAAGAATCACTTAACTGTAAAATTAAAAGGAGAAAATTACAGTTAAGTAATTCTTTTGTATATATAAAAAAATATTATGAATGCTCTATTTTTATAACATTGAGCACTATATGAAAATATCTGCTTCACTTTAAAATCTTAAATGTATATATATATATATATATATATATATATATATATATATATATATATATATATTATTTGTTTGGCTTTTAAGTGAAATATACTATTGTAATAATTCAATTCTTTTGTCTTCATATCTCCTGTTTATTATTGTTTTTCATTTTGTTAATGAGTCAAAAAGAATTAATATGTGTAAAAACAGATAACAGTTAACATTCATATATATATATATATATATATATATATATATATGTAGAGAGAGAGATATATATATAGAGAGAGAGGTGTAAAAATTGAGATAAATCACATATATCTGTAAAAAAGAATGGGTAAAGTATGAATAAAGACAAAAGGAACTTTTCCTTTTGTATTTATTCATGCACACACGGGTATCTGTCTGTCTGTCTCTCTCTCCCTCTCTTTCTATATATATATATATATATATATATATATATATATATATACATATTCTTAAATATTATTGTCAAGAATAAGACAAAAAGTTATATTTTTACAATAATATTTACTACTATTGCTCTACAGACATGGTATTGAGCACCTTCTAAAATCTACTACAAGAATAGTCTATAGATATATATATATATATATATATATATATGTGTGTGTGTGTGTGTGTGTGTGTGTGTGTACACACACACACACACACACATATATGATATGAATAAGTTTCTAGCTTTTTCATTAAAAAAAATGATATTCTATTGTACATTCAGTCTCTAGGAGTGATGATTTTACTCCCATAAAAATCTGATTTGTTTTTAAGACTTTTCTAAATATTTATTTTTTATTTCCTATTTTATTGTAGAAAATCTTATTTATAACACATAGATAATCATTTTTTTTTAGTTTTAGATGAATATTTAATTTCTTTTTTTAGTTTAATTAGCAAAATAATTAATATCATAATATCTCTTATCCTCATGAAATTTTACAAAAATGATAAAATCTATTGTGAGACGATATATATATATCTGTAACATATGAATGATATAATTTAAAAACTCACAAAGGATCATGAAAAATAAGACACAAATAAGAACCAAAGGTACAATAATTAGTGATAAAATAAATGCAGCAAAAACAAATAACTGTTTTAATTAACACCTCACTTTTTCATTTTCCAATATTTAAAACTAAATGCTAAAAAACTTGACAACTTGTGAAAGAAATCAAAGCAACAAGTCTTCAAAAATAAAATGAGAGAGATGATTAGGAATGTGATGACAATGATGGTGATGCTGATGATGTTACCAATGTTTTCATGTGAAACATGCATGTACATCCATATATTAATAATCTCATGCATTGAAGGTTAGCAAAAAAAAAAAAAGAAATGAATTATTTGATTATTGAACTTTTTTGGTTTAAAAAAAAAAAGTTAAGATAATATGCTTAACAAGTAGAATATATGTCATATTATTTTAATTGATTTATATCTGAAAAGAAGCAAATAATTTACATAAATTACTTTAAAAATGCTTTGTTAAAGTTGGAAATATCTCTCTTTATTTCTAATACACTTAACTGATGCACACGTGTGTGTGTGTTTTTTTTTAGATTAAAAGTAAAAAATTATCAAATCTACAAAGAAAATGATAGAATTTTGTTTCTGAATAATTTTTAAAAATATTATTCATGCAAAGAAACAGTAAACAAAATGATAACAAAAAAACTTTACTATACATTCAAATATAAATACAAGGATTGACTAACATTTTCTAAATTTATATTTTAAAGGTAAAATTGGAAAATGGATTATCTTGTTTTTTTAAACAACAAGTGGTAAGCTTCAAAATAATTGACCTTATTTTTTATTCATATATATAGATATGGAGAGTGTAGACATAGGAATCAGCCCTACATGGTGACTGTCAGTTTCACCATAATCAAAAGCACAAAACTGAGTCATCATGCAGTGTTGATTCCTATGTCCATGCTATCTTTATCCATAAGCACTCAATCTCTGATCTTGAACACACTTCCTCTATAAATATAGAAAATTAAAATATATATATATATATATATATATATATATATATATATATATATATATATATATATATATATTCATCAGACCTACAAATTTAAAATGATTTTTGAATTGTGATTATGATTCAATGTAATAAATTATAATCATGGAATATTAGTGTTTGAGCCTTTTATATTATATTCTTGCTCTGTCTTGTACATAGAGCTCTACCTGGATTTTATCCTCTTGGAAATATATATATATATATATATATATATATATATATATATATATTATATATATATACATATATATATATATATATATATATATATATATATATATATATATATATATATATATATATATATATATATATATATATATATATATATATATATATATATATGGAATATATATAATCTATCATTATATATATATGTGTGTGTGTGTGTGTGTGTGGTACTACTTAAGTAAACATGTCTACTCATAAAAAATAGACAAAAATTTGGGGGTAAATAAATTTTGTCCAAATTCTTTCTGATTTAATTTTACTGAGTAAGTGTCTTCTTATATAGTGCACCTAAGGAGATAACTTATTGATATATTTTCATATATGAGAAGGTCCCCATATATTGATTTAATAATTTTCTATCAAAAGACACTCTCTGACAGCATGTGAGTAATATGCAGGTGCACCATTCTGTTGGAAGATTATTGTTTGCAAAGCCCTTCTTGGAGAGTTATGGAAAAAAAGCAATAATCTGACATGTTCAAGTAGTTCTCACCTGTGATGTTTCCATCAATAAAGAAAGGTCTGTAAACTTATGCTGACAACAGTTCCATCCAGACATTTATATTTGAGCTTGTTTGACATTTAACAATTGTTTCTGCAGATGCTGTCATTGCACACCCAAAACATTTTCTTTATTGTTTCATTTGGTAAAAAAAAAAAAAAGTCTTTTCATTTTAATCTTCTATAGAGTCCACCAAAAAATGTATACACACTTCAAGAAAGGAAATACTTTTCTTTTGTAGTTTTATTAAATTGCGATAACACCATTTACTGTAGTACAATTTTTCCTCAACAGATGGCATTACATTGGCGGTCCTTAAACAAGAACTTCAAAATGCATGTGAAGTAATTCCACTGGTGACTTGGGCCACTGTTGCCCAAGCAGTAGTTCTCTGTACTAATAAATGTCTGGAAGATAAAGGCCACCTTTTTTCAACATCTCTTGTGATTGTAGATTCCAAAGTTAGCTTGTATTAAACTAATGGTGTCTGAATCTTTGAACTAATGTCTGAATAAATTTAGTATTACAATATCTATACAAGATTTTCCTTTCCTCAAGTGTGTATGCATTCTTTGTGGAATATATATATATATATATATATATATATATATATATATATATATATATATATATATTATGAAAGTCCAACAATTATTTAAATATATTTATTACTTGAGATACAAATATTTAAGTAAATGCTCTGTTTACATTAAACAGTATTAACAACATTTATTGGCCTGAATATCAGAGAAATTTTTAGAAAATATAAGTATATTTAAATAATTGCCAGACTTAGTCCATTTCATAATATATGATGTCATTTGTTTACATTAAGATATGGTTTGTGCAAATATGAGTGTTCAAGAGAAATCATGGGAAATTTGTAGTTTAAAAGCAGTAATTTGACCTTGCTAGCCAGACCCTTCCTCTGTAGCTAAATGGTATAGCATATCAGGATATATGATAGTTCCATGTAAGATACAGGTTCATTTCTTATCAGAGGGCACATATTTTCTATGAAATTTGCGACTTTCCGGCCAGTAAATGTTGTTAATACTGTTTATTATAAATAGAGCATTTACATAAATATTTGTATCTATAAAAATAATGTATAAACAATAAATACATATATATATATGCTTCAATATAGATATAGTAATTTTACCAAACTACCATATACTTTTATTCTACTTTTGATTTGAAATGTACCAGTTAATTTATTTATACTCTGTATGTATATATATATATATATATATATATATATATATATATATATATATATACTTCAATATTATCATAAAAAGATATAGTAATCTTACTAACCTACATAGGTTTCATTCCTCGGATCTTCAAGCTGGTTTCATTAAATTACAATGTCTTTTTACAATAATATTGAAGAATATTTCTTTACAGACAATTTATTGTACCCTTTTTAAGATCTACCGGAATTGGTTTCATTTGGTGTAGACATTATCCTAGAGTTTATTTATATAAAAATAAATTTTATAAATATATTTATATAAAAGGACAATATGAATTAAGTTTTCTTTTGTCTTTATTCATATATATATATATATATATATATATATATATATATATATATATATATATAGGATTAATACAAATATGAACATTGTCACTTAACTGATTGATGTTATATTCAGCACTATGACTCCAGAGTTTCATAGATGGACATTTTAGTAATCGCTTTGCCCACTCTTCAGGAGATATCGGCAATTTACTACTTATTTTCTCATTTTTCAAATATATATATATATAAGGTTTGAAAATGTACATTATACATGGTAAGATTTATATAAAAATAAATTTTTATAAATATATTTATTAAAAGGACTTGGTCTGACTTAAACTTTTTTGTCTTTATTCATATTTTGCATATATATATATATATATATGTATGTATGTATATATGTATATACCTGATTTGCCAGCCTAATTTATGCATTTTCTTCTCAAAAGGGTATCCAAATTTCATAGATTATGGTTTTTAATAATGACTTTTTTTCTGTTCACTTGGAAGATCAGGTCAGGAACAAACTTATTTTCAATTTTCAAAAAATATTTTAAGGATTCTTATAGTACATTATACAGAATAGTTCATCAAAATTTTTGGGCCAAAATAATTCCTTGGCTTTTTGGTTTGGTATGTTAAAATTAATAAGACAGACACTTTAAAAGTAGCAGTAAAATATAAATCATAAGTTATATAATTTTTATTATGTTTGTATGTATATTGTTTTTTAGTAACTGCCAGCCCTAATTTATCAATTTTCTTCTCAAAAGGGTTTCCATATTTCATATACTTTATATATATGACTTCCCACAAGCTGCCTTTTGGCTGGGGGTTTTGACAATTAAAACAATGCTTCATAAAATATTTTCAGTGATTCTTATAGACCGAGAAATACAGAATAGTTCATCCTGGACCTTTTAGGACAAATTATGACCAATTTTTTCAATTTGGTATGTTAAAATTAATAAGACAACTTTTTAAATATTTTGACCAAATGGCCTCATAAGTTAAACAATTTTATTGGTTTCCCTTAGTCTTGTTTTTTTGTAACTTGTGTATCAATATTCTGTAAATTTGTTTATATTTCATATATACTTTATATATAAGATTTCATATTATCAATGAAGTCTTGTAACTATTGCATTTACAATTGTTCAGATTTGTCCTCTTCTTTATTGCTATATTCAAGACGTTCAGCTGTTATAGACTCCGGCATTCTTCAGGTGATATATTCTTGGAATTATGAACTGAACCCTACATTTAGTTCAGATTCCATGACTTTGGATATCTCAGCGCTAGTTAATTTCCTTTGATAACTCAACTCTCCAAGTTTTTGTTCCCTCTGCTGTGGACAGGTATTGAACTCCGAACTCTTTTTTGTTCAAGTCATTTTTGGATCAATCAATCAACGCTTTTATCCAGTAGGCCATGTCCTTGAGGAAAATCACCTGATGAAGACTAGAGCATATAAGTGCCGAAACGTTGTGAATGTGGCAATATATAACTCGGACAATGTAATACTAAATTTTACTCTCAGAGTCTAAATATTGTAAATTGTTGAAAATTTATCAAACTTAACTCCACATTTAAAACTAATTCCAACAAACCATGATTTCAATTGTCTTCTTTTCCTAATTACAATACATATTTTTTTTATTATTGTAACCAAGCTAGAACTGGTAAACAAAAAAATTTAGTATAAAGAGGAGAAATTTGTTGACATTCGCGCTACGTTATGCTCTCATTTCTGCGACAATTAACACTAAAGGAATTCCTTCGCAATAAAGCCATTCTTTCTTAGTAGGTGCAAATGAATGTCAATAATTACGGAGGTCATGTCTGGACGTGGAGACATGCCGATGTGTTGCTGTCCACGACGGGAGTTTTTGTAACGTCAAAGAATTTTGTCTTTGATTGAAATTAAAATCAAATTATTTCCATTTTATTTTAATTTCTGTAATTAAAATAAACTTGTAACCACTCTTTTATAAATTCTAATTTCTTTCACACACTGGTGTGACGTTTGCGCAAAAAACGTGATAACATGTCTCTGCCGATCGCTTCTGAAAAGTGAAAATTATTCAAATGTGTCTACTTTTTATTTTTACATTCTATTTAAAAAAAAAAAGTATTCGGTTATTTTCTTTAATATTACCTGGCCGCTCCATAAGAAAGAGTTCCTGGTGCACAGGTATGTTTCATTAAATTAAACCTTTTTTTTTTTGTTGCCTTATTTTTATTTTAAGTGTCTGTTGGTTTTCTAGATTTTTTCCCCGTGTCTAGGATTACACTAGAAGAAAAAACCTGTTGATTGGAACAATTGACAACCAAGAAAAAATTATTGCTTGAAATAAAAAAGCAACTGTCTTTGTTTAAATTATCAATTGGCAAGAAATTTGCATTAACTAAATCCGTTAAGCTATACTTTTCTACAAAAATCTATCCATCCTCTTAGTCTTATATCCCGATGAGGTTTGTTCTGCTCTTTACAAAAATGGCCTGTTTTTCTTTGTCTGATGCGTGTAGGGATCAACCTGTTCAGTGTTCACTCATTTTTATTTTACATTTAAATTTCAGAAGCGCAAATATATAAAAAAAAAAAGTATTACTTTCTGTCATTTCAAAAGATAAGAACGAAATGACCCAAATAATGGGTCTTTTTCATGCATTCCAAATTATATACGTGGCATTTTTCTTTAACCCACATCATCTTGGAATTAGTTTTTAGGTCTTCTTTTTTCCATACTTTGGCCATTTTGCTTAAAATTCGTCTTTTCTTGATTTCGGATTAAAACTTGGAAATATTCCAACATATTTCAGTGAAATTTTCACATTCCAAAATTATATTTTGATTTTAAAAGTAAAACTAAGACACAAAAAAAAAAAAAGAGGATACAAACTTAAAAAAAACAAAAGATAATAAAAGTAAAAAAAAACCTATAGAATTGATTGACGAATGTAATTTAAAATACGAACTTTATTGAAATTATTAATTTATTATTCATGGGGCTGACTAATTTTGTTTTATCACTGTTTGATATCTGTGATTCCTAACATTTTGCTTTCGTAAAGTTCTTGTTAAAGAAATCCAATAATTTCGACTTCAAGAATTTTAAAAAGAAAAAATGATTTTTCTCCCTTCCAACTTCCAACAAAATTACAAAAAAATATATTTGCAGATGTTAGTTTTGACTTCGGTACTTTTAAGAAGTTGTGGTCCTATGTGTTACTAGAGAGTGTGTAACACTACATAAAAAAAAATCTTACTAACGAGATTTATGTTGAACATTTCAATGGAATAAAAAAAATGATAAACTTTATTTTATTTTATTTAAAATATTAACTTAATTTTTTTTCGTTCGTTCAAAAACAAGCATCTTTAAATTTAGTTTTACTTTAATGTAAAAACACGATGTGTAAGTAACGACATCAACTTTTTTTTTGGAACCACGACTTTTTTTGAAAAAAAATTACCTAAACTTTTATAAAAGAAAAGTACATTTTTTTACAAACACACACACAAAAAATTTCCTTTCACATTTAAAATTTAATTTTAATCCTTTTTTAAAATTTTCGCTCCAAATAAAGGCAAACCATAATGAGATTGTTTGTAAAGAAAAAGGTGTGTCAATAATAACAACAACAAAAAACGTTAAACAAAAAAATAATGCATCGTCAACAAAAAAGGAATTGAAATATGAGTGCGAAAATAAAAAATAAAATGCAACAACAACAATCGCAACAATAACATTAACAATAGCCACAACAAAAAAGAAAAAAAACAAAACAACAACAACGAAACCCCGAAGGAAATAAATTAAACAATCAAAAACACTATTTGCAACATAATTAATTAAGCCTTGTAACCTGTTACCTTGAATAAGTCCGGATTTACTCTCACACAAAACATCGGGGCCTTTTTTGTGAGAGCAGACGGAGAAAGAGAAGAAAAAAAAGGAATAAATTGACATATTAATTAAAAAATATATATTCGAAAAACAATGAGTAAAAAGAATTTATGAAGAATTAATATATTCATGAATGAATAAATGTTGTCAATATTTATCAATTTGGACATGAACTATTCAATCAAACGTGCATGCATCTACACCACACGCACACACACACATCTAGCCAATTTTTAAATGTGAAATATATTGTTATTGTAATTCAGTTCTGTTTGAAAATAGCAATAAAATTGCAACATCCTAATAAATATGAATTTCAGTTTACACAAAATTAAGCATACAAGCACTGTAACAAGAATACAGCAAGTGATTCCATGTACAGATCAATACATTCACAGATTCCAAAATAAGGAATGTAATTTTTATTAACAAAATTTGGGTGAGTGAGTAGTACAGTGGTTAGTAGCTCAAAATGAGAAATCAACTGAGTTTGAATTCCAGTTAAGTTTGCCATATTCACTTTTGCATAAATACCCTTGGGGAAAGGTATGAATCCATATCTTGTATCTCTCCAGCTATGGGTTAAATAGCAGGGCATACTGAGCACTATAGTCATGGTTGGAAGCCAGCCTAAGAGAAGGAAAAACTTTGAATTCAAAACCATATGTAACCCTGGCAAAGCACACACTATGCAGCTAACAAAAATGACCATGACACTATGATCATGACTATAGTCCATGTGATAAAACAAAACTTAGTCCTCATTATTACACTGTATAGTTTACTTCAGCATGAATACAGACCTGGACTCTCATATGCATACAATGGTACAGTGAATACCATTTTGTGGTACATCATTTCATGCCTCTTACTCTTGTGGATGCAATACAGTAAAAGTTGTAAGTGGGTTAAATGCGTTAGATATAGTACCATACATATTCAACAGGTCTGAGGGATGTGCTGGCCAGAGAAATTATTGAACATTTGGAGGAACAATGAGCACCTTGTAACTAGGCGCTGTCTTGCTAGATTGACACATTACCTTTCTGTTTCAGGAATAACAGCAGAAAAACTTAAACAATGTTTTGGTTGTACATGGCATTGCCCAAATTTCCTTTTACCAATGCCAAAAGCAAACAAGAGTTGTAATTTATAGCATCCCATACCATAATTTTTGGGCCATTGAGGTCATGAAAGAATATTTCCCCTTGAGTTTACATCAAACATAAACAATCTTTACCTGTAATGAAGACGGAACATTCTCTAATCACTGAACTCATTAGACCACCATTCAGTCTACCCCCCCCCCCCCCGCCCAATTAGTCCAGATAGACCAATTTTCCCATGGATTTGCAACCAGTAAGCTATTCCCAAAAGTCCATATTGATAGTCATGGGAGCCACATTTGTTCTGATCTGTGATGTATATATACAACCATCTACCATACTTTGAAATGATCATCCATCTTATTGAAGTACATAATCCAAACACCCTCTCAAAAAGTTCTAATTGAAAAAAAGTAGACTGTATATTTTTATCATGACATGACAGTGTATTGCTATGAGTGTAACTGCATTACAAGATGGCCAATGACTGAAAACTTTATCAGAATATCTACTATCCAAAAAGGTTTATGGCCACATAAACATTGAAACACTGGTCCCTATGCAATCACTGAAATTAAACAATGTTGAGCCTAGATGGTTGACCATTTGGTGCTATCAGTTACTGTAAGCTGGCATGTTTGGTTGGTGTAATGGATAATGGCTCGGAATTGTTAGTTGGAGAGCCAAGTTCAAATTCCTGTTAGGTTTGTTATAATCACATGGGTGCAAATACCCTTGAATTCCCTTCTTCTTCCCCCAGCTAAGGATTAATTAGTAAGACATGTATCACTAAAACATTATTATCTCCCCAAAAAAATAATTCTTACAATTTAAAAAAAAAATTTTCTGGCTTTAAATAACCTGCAAAATGTAGATAAGCCATAAAAACAAATCAATTGAATGAAATATTATCCCAAATTATGCACTTCTTATACCTAGGTCAAAATCAGCTTTTACCTTCAGAATGTTGCAATTTCATTTTCTTATCAGTATACATACACACACACAAACACAAGTTTTGTTAACTTCAGCTGATAAGGTTTGTCAGTTTAATCTTCTTTTGGATTTTTTCAATTTTTGAATAAGAGGTTATACATCAGAATCAATATTTTGGTTCAACTGTTCACAATTTGTTATTTCTATTCAAGAATTTTAAGGTTTTGACCAACTCAGTCATGATCCAGAATATGATGAAGACCAAAATTCTGTACAACATTTAAATGCAAGGAAAGGAAAAACTCTTACAAAAGAAACGACTTGCATTAAATAATATATTTTCCACTATTTTAACATGTGTATAGAACATTTAATATTCTTTCAAAATAATAATAATATGCATAATATATTCTTTTCCAGCACAGTCTAGCTCTGTGTAATTGTTTTCTATAGAATGTTACTTATACGATATGCATGTATTTGAATTCAAGCATTCCGTTGAAATGCTAGGCTGTAGCCAACAGAATCTTGTCTTCTACACAGACAGTTCTTGATAATAACTGAGGATCAAAAATACTTGAACAAATCATGATCTTTGAACAGTTTATTAATAATTTTGATTCTCACATACAACACTTTATTTGAAAATTGAGAAAATGCAAAAGAATTTTAAAAGACAAACCTTGTTAGTTGAATTTAACAAAACTTGCTGCCTACCATACATACATACATATATATATATATATATATATATATATATATATATATATATATATACACACACACACACACACACACTACAGTTCAAAAGTTTGAAGTCATCTCCAGAATTAGCATGAGATGACCATGACAGAAGTGTGAAAAAAAAAAAAAATGAAGAGCTCTTAGATCATTGAAAAAATAAATGGAATCAATTATCAAACTTATGCTTTGAGAAACTTTTGTAATGAATGCCAAAAATTTGTGCTGCAGTAATCAAGGCTAAAGGAGGATATTTTGACAAAAGTAAAATTTAATCATAAAATGCTTTTTTCTTTTTGTCATAATGAATTTTTTAATGTTTGACTTTTTTAACCATGTATAATAATTTTCTGTACAAAGACACTTTTTTGGTAAGGGGATAGGTCTCAAACTTTTAAACTGTAGTTTATTTATATATATATATATATATATATATATATATATATATATATATATATATATAATGTGTGTGTGTGTGTCTGTGTGTGTTCATCATACAGAATGTTTAAATAAATATTAAAATAATCAAAATGAAAACTGTTTTTATCAAAGATTAAAAAATGAAGAAAGATATTTTTTTTATTCAAACAAAAAGTTCTGCTGAAATAGAAAAACAGAAATACTGTTAATTAAGTCCAGACTGTGAACCCAAAATGGCTCTGGCAAACACTAGGAAGACCGGTTAGGTTATCAGCCTACTGATGAGGTGCCAGGTGGCACCAGCCCACAAACTCACTGGCCCACCACCAAGATTTTGCCCTGTGACCTGGTGACCCAATCTAACCCTGGTTTTTAATTAAACAAAGAGAAAAAGTTACAAAAATACTTAAGAAAAGAAATAATGTAGATTCATCTTCACTTATTATTATACGTTGCTTGTCCAGGTTTCCTTTATGGAATATCATCCATTAGTCTCAAAACCAAAATTTGTCATTTGATTATTTTCAAGAACAAAATTGGGCAAATTTAGTACTAAAAATAGGTACTTGGTTCCAATTTGGTACTGCAATAAAAATTAATTTCTTTAGTAAAAATTTCAAATTTCAGATGTTCAAATTACATCCTCTACAGTTTGTTAAACATTAAAAATTAAGAAATTATCTGTTCTCTTATTCATTTTTACTTAGAAATGTTTGTTTTCTTTTGCTGTTTTGGTATTGTGTGTTTTAATTCAGATCTACTATAGACTACAATG
>CAHIKZ030000685.1:1012500-1035000 GCA_903632075.3 Acanthosepion pharaonis | reverse complement strand
TGTTTATAACTTATGCATCCATTAACATCCATTTCTGTTTTAATGTCTGTGCTGCTGTTAGCTACCAATCTATGTGTCATGACACATTTATAAAAAATAGTTTTTAATTTTTTCGTCTTCACTTTGTTTAAATTTAACGTAAGTCATATTTGATAGGTTGATCAGAGTAAAGCCCACAAACTTTATTATTATACCCCCCTTTTTATTTATTTATTCATAAAAAGAGGTATTTTGCTTTTAAATCTAAAAAAATTGTTCATTCACCAGTAATTTATAATCACCTGATGAGATGCATTGATACACATCAAAATGCAACTGCAATTGTATAGCAATTTTGATATGTTTTTCTGTAATATCCTAAAATAAATAAATATATATATAGGCCACCCAGAGAGAAGAGGAAGCCATCTTGCAGTGAAGGTGATCTGAGTGGCAAAGTTGAATCCAGCAGGAGTTTAACAGTACCATGTCACTCGGTACAAACTGTCACATGTTATTTGGAGAGTACATGACCACTTCCAAGTAACCTTCCCTCCGACTGCCCTATGCAAGACCATGAAAGAGAATTACTTAGTATGGCACCTATCCAACAAAAAATGTTTGTGTTTGTCAGTATGACAGGTAGGAAATCAATACAAAGAGATGAGAATAGAGTAGATAAAATATATGTGCTCCATTACTTTGTAGGAATACAAAAAGTGATTATCTCCCTTTAGTGGAGATAAGTCACGTAACAGCTATTTAGTGAAGTCACTCTATACAGTGATGAAAGTGGCAGTCAATGTTCAGTTTGTTTACAGTAGCCAAACTGAGATGTTGTTTTTTTTTAGTCTGTGCCCCCGCCATGGCCCAGGTAGAGCCTAAATTTGCCTCCCCAGAAGCTTACAAGTCTATGGTGTTTTTTCCCTTTGGAAATATCTTTCCCAGATATAGAAAGAAACTCCAGCTCACAGTCCTCAATACCCAAGACTCACTGTTCCCTGTCCATGGAATATGTCCTTGCCTGGGACATAGTAAATTAATCCAGCCTTTTTGAATCTGGAATCCTAAACATGGTTTCTCCAGAAACAGAAGTATCTCCATATTATATATAAGATCTTCCTTTCTGTTTCTCCTTATACTCCTGTATAGATATATGTGATATATTATTCTCTGTGTGGGACATGTACATATATATATATATATATATATATATATATATATATATATATATAGTTTTGTGTATAATTTAGTGATATAAAAATCTCTCTAAGAACAAAGCATGTTTGTCATATATTTCCCTCTCAGGAATTCTGTTATATCTATGAAGTACAGTGTTATTA
The DNA here is from genome assembly GCA_903632075.3 of Acanthosepion pharaonis. NCBI lineage: Eukaryota > Metazoa > Mollusca > Cephalopoda > Sepiida > Sepiidae > Acanthosepion > Acanthosepion pharaonis. Next base: position 1,033,678 of record CAHIKZ030000685.1, on the reverse strand, counting down.
TATCATGGATATAATAATACCCATAATGGGGGAAACACAAATGGGAGAATAAATCTTTCTTCCATAACTCTTTCTCATTATAACTTTAAGACATTAATGTTATGAACTATTAGAGATATGAAGAGACACTATACTTTCTTGAAAGTTCAACTACCAGAATATAAGTGGCTTTTCAGTGTCACCCAATGAACAGAATTTAGTCACTATTCATAGTTATCTGGTTTTCCTGAATGTTTCAGACACCAAACCTTGGAATTTATTGTAACCGTTATTAATTTAAGAAATTTTTCTTTGTTGAAATACCTGCTACATTTTTGGAGTCTTGTGTAATTTTTACAATTGTAAGTTACTATAATTTCTATAGTTTCTATAATTATAGTTTTTAACCTTCTTTGCATTTTAGGTAAGCAGTAGTGATGTAAGTTGTTCAGGCTGAGTGGCAAAATTTCTAAAGGTGTGATACAGTGTAAGAATGTACTGTATTGTAATGTGTAAGAATAAACTTTATTGTTGAGAGAAAACGCCAATTAAAAAATGTACAAATATTTGTAAGAGAATTATAATATCAACTTAGAAATGAAATAATGTTTATATGAATAAATATTTTTTAATTTTTCCTAATTGACATTTTTAAGATGATGTCCGGAAAAAGTATAAGTTCATTATTATTATATACTTCTAAATATTTGGATTTACTACCCCCTACAAATCTATTCAGTTCATATAAGTAAAATAGCCCCTGTATCCAAAAGATTATGCATAATAAATAATGTTTCAAAAAATGGATTTTTAAGATTGCTTATTTATTATCAGTAGTTTTAAGTTTAATTTGAATTCTTAGATACCAAATATGTCCAATTTTATTTAGAGCATAGTTTCCTTTTCTTTTCTATATTTCTTACAGAGTGTTGCTTGAAATTGGAAAATAGGATAGCTAGAAGGGGGAGTGATTTCATTGCAAGCACTACGATGATACAAAATGAAACTTTCTTTTGCAGTCTGTAGTAAACAAAATAAGGTGTTATTCACGGTCATTCTATCAGTAGAGATGTCAGTGTAGTGCATATTTATGGCTAGAAGGCTAAGACATGTACACATTTCCTAAACTTCCTGCAGAGAATTCTGCTTTTTTTCCCCCTTTTCTACTAAATGATATTATTTTCAGCCTGGAACTAAAAGAAAATTTAAAAAATAAAAATAAAAAAAATGATGAAAATAATACATAGTAAAAATTAAATAAAAAAATTAAATCAAATAAAAAAAAAAATGATAGCATATTCATTGTTATCATATTTCTTGAGAAAAGTAAAAACAGAAAAAGGTGCTGGATTTTACCTAAGACAAGAATGCTTCGGTTATGTGATTGATGAAGAGTAATAGGATCTCCATAAACATCCATCAAGTTCTGCTTAAGAACCATGTTACTGGCAGCAAGCACTAAATATGGAGTCTCCTTGTCATTTTCTGGAGGATAAAGAAAGAATAATGATGTTGGGTATAGAAATAGTCATTTTTACCATAAGTACTGCACACACACACACACACACACATATATATACATCTATATAAAAAATTTTATAAAGTAACTTATATGCAAAACCACATTCCTAATGAAAATAATTAATAATACTTCTAAATAGTTATATTTTAATATAACCAAATGAAGAAATATAATTAGATTTCATTCAGTACTTTTTATTCTTTAGTTAACATTTCCACAGTGTAAATACGTTGTACATTATAGAAGACATTTAGTACATTTCCAGAAAGCATTTTGTACATTTTTAGGAAGGTAAGTATAAAAGCAAACTTTTAGGCACAAAATAGATACAGTAATCATTTAACTTTATTATAATTATAACCAAATTAAAAAGTTGTCATTTTATGTTTCTTGAACCTTGTTTAATTATTTCAGTTAATCAGAATGAAGTCTCATAAGGTGTAACTTACTATGTTTTTTGGGGGTTTTTTTTTGTTTTTGTTGCAGAGAGAATATTTTAGAAGTATATTAAAAACTCTGTCTCTAATTTTTCAAACAAAATCTATATTTTGTAAAATGAATTTACACTTGAAAAAGTACATAAAAACTTTTTTTTAAATTATGAGAGCAAACTTTAAACATAAAGCAACATATTTTTTAGAAGAAACTGAGAAGTGTTGTTTAACTTTTAGTGTTCTGCATTTATTATTACTTCTCTTTCTACTGCATCCTTTTTCAAGGCCTCTCAATTGCAGTATTCTTTTTGTTAATTTCACTCAAAGCTGTTTTCTGTTGCCATAGCAGGATATGACAACACAACTATGAAATTCAAACACACTATTGTTCAGGGATCAATCACCTTCAATGGCAGGATAAACTTTTTTTGTACAGCAAATGAAGTCACATACAGAGTGATAAAGGTTAAAGAACTTCAAAATAATATAAAATAAGAGTAAATTTGAAATAACTATTACTAATTTTTCATTAGTGTTTCTTTCATATTTATGCTGATTGTTTTCACCTAGTTGTACTAACATATAATATCCTTACATTGTTTGAATTTCTTAGATGAAGCATTGTCATTATTATTAAGGCTTGCCTAGTAATTATCTCATCTTAATTCCAATTGCCATTCTGCAATTGTTAACTAGACAGTATAGATTATAAATAAAATCTAAAACATCTGCAAGATTTGAATTAGCATCCCTTATTCTTGGAAACTCATTTTTGTATAACGAATGCTAATAGTGTAAAAGAAAATGTAAACATCCAAGATGGTTGCATATAGGCTTTGGAGAAGTAAAGAATATAGCTATATAGTTAAATTTGAATCACCCCTACCATTTGGTCTCTATATCAGCTGCCGTGGCTATGAAATTGAGGAGTTGCAATAAAAAGCAAATTAAATTACATACTAGTCCAATGATTAATAAATAATTGACAATGCATCATGAAAGAAATTCAGCTCAGGTAAAGCTATTATGCCTTATTACCACAAGGTGTAAAAATCTATAGAAATAAGATGAAAGAAAGACTAGTCAAAAATTAATAAATAATAACAATGTATCATGAAAGAAATTCAAACACTCCTATCTTTTATGCTACCAGGTATAAAACAAAAACATTTCTTTATCGTGATGATTAAAATAAAGCTACATTTTGTAGATATTTCTTTTGAGTTAGAATGACTATTGTTAATAATAAAATAAAATTTATGTTTGAAAGAAGTTATTAATCTCATATTGAGTGAATTTCATTTGTAAGTTTGCAGTTTGACTGCAGAGTAAATCTTAGACATTATTTATTTTATTAAACCTTATTCTTTATTTATTTTATTAAATCTTATTTATTTTATTAAATCGTATTTTCTATTTTATTAAATCTTATTCTTTATTTCGTTAAAAACATTTTCATTATTTTATTAAAACTTATTTATTTTATTACATCTTAGTCATTATTATTTTATTAAGACTTTCATTATTTATTGGATTAAACCTTATTCTTTATTTTATTAAATCTTATTTTTTTATTTATTTTATTAAATCTTATTATTTATTAAATCTTACTTTTATTTTATTAAATCTTATCTTTTATTCATTTTATTAAATCTTATTTTTTTATTTATTTATTAAATCTTATTTATTTTATTAAATCTTATTTATTAAATCTTATTCTTTATTTTATTAAATCTTATCTTTTATTCATTTTATTAAATCTTATTTTTTTATTTATTTTATTAAATCTTATTTATTAAATCTTACTTTTATTTTATTAAATCTTATCTTTTATTCATTTTATTAAATCTTATTTTTTTATTTATTTTATTAAATCTTATTTATTAAATCTTATTCTTTATTTTATTAAATCTTATCTTTTATTCATTTTATTAAATCTTATTTTTTTTATTTATTTATTAAATCTTATTTATTTTATTTATTTTATTAAATCTTATTATTTTTAAATCTTTATTCTTTATTTTATTAAATCTTATCTTTTATTCATTTTATTAAATCTTATTTTTTATTTATTTTATTAAATCTTATTTATTAAATCTTACTCTTTTATTTTATTAAATCGTTATCTTTTATTTATTTTATTAAATTTTATTATTTATTTTATTAAATCTTATTATTTAATTTATTTATTAAATCTTATTATTTATTTTATTAAATCTTATCTTTTATTTATTTTATTAAATCTTATTTATTTTATAAATCTTATTATTTATTAAATCTTATTTATTTTATTAAGACTTTTTTATTATTTTATTAAATCTTAGTCATTGTTTATTTTATTGAAAACTTGATAAACATTTTAAATTGATAATTAAAAAATATGTATTCTGATTTGGATTTCCAATGAAAATTAACATTTTGATAATGTTTACTTATTTTTTTTTTTTTTTTTTGTATCTTACTTGAGGAATTGGTTTTGACTCAAATGAGATATGAAGATCTTTTTTATTATTTATGTATTTGTTAACTATATTTCTGAGATTAGTACCTGTTGTCGGCTCAGGTGTTGTGATTTCCAGTATGTCTGCAGGTCCTTCTCCATGGGAATTCCAAGCAGAAACCTTAATTGTATAGGTGTGCAAAGGTTGCAATTGGTTGAATGTCCATGACAGAGTGTTGGGTGATACTTCCCGTAACACATTTCTATTGTCAGATTTTACGACTATCAACTTGTATCCAAGTAGCTGACCATTGGGAAACAGAGGTGGGCTCCAGATGACAGTAATCACAGTTGGAGATGGTGTGGTCACACTTACGATTCTTGCCGGAGAAGAGGGCTCTAGGAGGAAAATAAAAGAAAGACAAATCAATTGATATATACTGTATTTGCTTGCTTAAATAATGAGGATTCATATTTTATCAAAACAGTTTGCACATCATGAAGCTTTGGTACTTGACCTCCCATCTATTATACCACCACATTAGAATAAGTACAGGTACTCCTCTCCTTACAAACATCTTATTAGGAACTTTCAAAGATATAAACAAGCCTTGTTATAAATTTAAATTTTGAACTCCATACTGTTTCAGAGGTTCAAGTAGTGTACAACAGATGGCAGATACAGTTCTTGCTTAACATTACCCTGCAAACACAACACCATTATTTTCTTTCTTTAGTATCAGTGTTAAACTATGGAAACTGATGCCTTCCTAAAGTTAAGCAAAGTATTAAGAAACAGGAAAATTTTGTTATAAACAAAGAAAACAGTACTGAAGAGTTATGTAATATCATTCCTCCTATATCTCAGTAAATGCTGGGCAATCTCCTTAAAGATGAAGAAGAGACTTGAAGCAACAGAAACGTGGTTCTACTGAAGGATGCTGAGAATAACGTGGAGTGAACATGTGAGGAACAATGAAGGTTTACCAAAAATGGAAACAAAATGAACACTTGTACTTAGAATCAGAAAGTGATTGTTGGAATTTCTAAGGAATGAAGGCTTGGTAAATTTGATACTTACAGGATACATTGAAGGCAAGAGGGACAGAGGAAAATGACATATAACCTACCTAGCAAGGTACCTGGTACTACCCAATTTCATTGTTGTTCTTGTTTGAAGTGATGTGATTTTTGTTACTTGGTAAAGCTCTTTGTGTTTTTTTTTTAGTGCCAGCTTATAGAGTTTGATGAATGATGGTACTCTTTATAACCTACAGAATTCATTCACTTGAAGCCATTTTTAATCCTCAATCTGAGAAAACAGTTGTATATAGATGATAGTTTAGACATTTCTGAACAAAATGAATGCCTTGCATAATATCCATATGAAAGTCTAAATATGATGAGGCTATCTAATAATATCTTGAGTTTTACAGTTAATGTCTTGACTTTGGAGTATCTTAAAGTGGAGGTTGATATGATGGCAGTTCAACTCTTTTCTTTGTTTCTATAAAATTTTCTTATCTCTTAACCCTTTTCCAGACAATTATTTTGGTAAAAAACTTTTTTTCCAGATGAATGTTTTTAATATTGTATTTTTATGCTGATTATGAAAAATAACTTGCATTTCAATTTTTTTTTTTTTTTTTATGGTTGAAATTATATTTTGAAAATCCCTTTTTGGCAAAGACATGTAAATATGTCTTACCATAAACTGTATTTCTTTACCATATTTTTTTTTATTTTTCTTATATAATTTTATTAGCATATTCACTCTCTTTCCTTGAACTAGACATTTGGGTGTAATTTGTGAGGGGGAAAAAAAATAAGTGAGAGTGTGGCAGCAAAATAAATACACCTGACCACATTGACTGCTTCAAGAAGACTAAAAAACTGAGACACCTTGAAATACCTGAACAGTGGCTAACACCTCTACCAGACATGTGTTGACAATTGGACTCATTTCAAGCTCAGAATGGCATAGAAAGAATCAAGATCAATGTATAAACACATCTATAGCTGGTTTTTGAACATTATGTTCTGGATATTTTTATTCGTCCATGTCTGAAAAAGACATTTTTGGTAAAAATGTATATACATGTCTACACCAAGGAAGAGGTTAATACTTTGTTTACAGTAATATTATGAATATTTTTATGATTACATATTTCTGAATATTTAGACATAAAGCCACCTCTTAAAATATATCCTTTTAATAAGTAAAAGAGTGTTCTTTTTCTTTTCTTTATAAAGTATGTCTTTAAAGGCATACAAATATCATATAAAAGGTTATCATTGTTCATGACATAAAAAGTTTTTCGCTCAATAGGATGAATCAGCCTTCGATAAAACCTATTCTTTCTTGTATGAATTCCTGGTATTTACTGAACTTAGTTTTAGAGTAGGACATTCCGCATGACCTATTAGATCATCAGGGTGTCATACTAAATAATTCCTGTTCAAAGCATCCCTCAGGACAATGGAGGCACTTGACTATGCCCTTTTCCTCATCAAGTAACATGTAACAGGTTGTACTGGGTTACACGGTAGCAGCAGCAAAGAACAATTCCTGACCTGCCTAAATAAGAGGAAATGGAAGTAAAGAGAAAAGAGAAATCTATTTTCAAATGTCATTAGTGTAACTTCATTAGACTTCGTCATCTTGATATATAAAGCTGAATACATCAATTTAATACTCTTGTATGACAACAGTTGAATTACAAAGTCTACATATGAAGTGGGACAAAAAATTCAAAGAATTTGAACAGTATGCATCAGTTATAGTATAGATTTTTGTCAATACCCATTATGGGCAGTATTCTTTGTATGTCAGTGCAAAAAATGGATTACTTTGATTTTGAAGGAGATAGCAGAAAATATGTATTAAAGTATTTAATTTTGTCATAGTTGAATATGCTGATCTTTCCGGTAACCCCTCATAATCAACTATAGTCGGGTAAAGAGGCTTACATTTTATTTATTTTTTATTATTAATTGACCAAATGAAAGCACTAAAGACTGTATAGGTTTTCTGAAATTTTGTCATGGTTGTTTACTTTTTGATTTTATAGTGAACAAAATTTTTGCCAAATTATTTAAAAAGTTAACATCCAAAACAATAAAAACACCCCAAAATGATCAGTTTTTAAATCCTGAACGAATGAACTTATACTGTATTCCTCATCATATAAAATGTAAAAGTGAATAATGCATACATAATTTGGAATATTTTGGGAAAAAAATAATAATATTCAACTAATGACTAATTCATACTTGTTTACCATTTTTTTCATACTGATTTGTAATCATATATATCTCCTTCTGGAGTCATCAGGTGGTGAGCATGTCAGACATGGTTGTTTAAGTGTTAGTTGAGTGCTGGTAACCCAAATACCTGGTAATTTTTGGAGGAGTGTTTTAGGCAAAAATGTGTCCCTTATATGAGAAGAAATATGGTAATTTTAGTATTTAAATAAAATTACTATACTTGATGGTATGTAAGAACTTTACACCCAACCCCAATGAAAAACTGGCAAAAAATATCTCCCAGATTTGATATATGAAGTTAATGCATCTGTTAAGCTAGAACTTTCCAAATTGGTGAAGCACAACATTTTAGTCTAATTAATTATCTTTCTTTAATTATTAACTAAATTTTTCATTGAAATATTTCTTACATTATTCAGACTATTATCCTCATCTTTGTTGCTATGTTTATCACAACGTTTTGGCTGTTGTATGCTCCAGCCTTCTTCAGGTGGTTGGAATGTTGAACTGAACCCTTTATTTCCTTTATTTAATTCGACATTTCAACCACCTGAAGAAGGCAGGAGCATACAATGGCCGATAAACATGGCAACAAAGATGACAATAGTCTGAATAATGTAAATTGTGTACATAATACCTCATCTCAAAAATATAGACAGATACTGAAATATTTCTTTGTATATACACTTTAACTTATATAGATTACTAAAATAAGTTAAGCAATGTATATATTTTTTCTTTTAAGTGGGTTGTCAAAGAAAAAGGTTTGAAAAGCTTTATAGTGGGTTAATGTTCATGCAGCAACAACAAATTACCAGTGTATGTACCTAGATTAATTATAAATGGAATGGGGGGGGGTCATATAATCTGTATACAACTGTTTTCTTAGATCAATGATTAAAAATAGATTCAAGCGAATGAAGCATGTAGGTTTTAGAGAGGACCATCCTTCATCAGATTTCATAGATTGATGGTACCTAACCACAATGTACATAACAAAAACAGAAACCATATCACTTGAAGTCTTTCAACATCAGCAACAAATAAAAAGGATAGTAAAGCCACATCAACGTAAACAAACTTAGTCCAATGAAGTCCTGAGGAATGAAATGCATTACATGAAAATTTTTTCATACCCCCCCCACACACACAAAAAAAAAAATTAAATTTATGAAAATGGTTACTTGCTCATGATGTGATAAGAATTTGGTTGGTCTCACAATCTACAAAGAGTAAAACCAGAAATCTTGTGTCAATCAAGCTTGTCCCAAGATAATCAATAAGATCTATGAAATCAACACCATATAGAACTATATGAAATCAAAATCATATAAACAGCAGCAGTAGCTTGTGAAAGTATCAAGAAATATATTTCTGAAAGGGATTCATATAATATTACTTGATAAGAGCCTGTTTTTAACCAGAATATAAAAGCAAAGCCAAGTGTTTATGACCAATTATTCATGACAGGCTGGACAGCAAACAAGATGTAAAAGTCCATTTTGTGTCTGTAGAGGGTTGATCAGAATTTCTAATGTGAGTATCCAGTTCAGGAAAGTGGACATCTCCACAATGTAGTGATGTAAAAGTATCTTGTCAGTATGAAAATGACAGTGTTATGTTTTATGAAAATATTCCTCATGCATGTGTTGAAGCCAAACTACACAGCTTTTCATTTAAATGTGTCCTTGTGTTAGAATGAACACGTTTCTGTAAAGAAACTCACAAATCAAAAAATGGAAATTTGATTTTTTTATTCTTGAACTTTCACAAGAACGGTTTGAATGAGAAGCGCATAAATAAAGATCTGTCAAGCACTTGGAAAGATTGGAGCTATTAAAATAATCTCTGGAAGTACAAGAGGTTGCTGAAACCAAGAAACCCTTAAAAAACACATCTGATGTCTGGATAGATTTAGGGAAGATGGCTGGGCCAAGAAAGTTTCAGCATTCCTTCATAGTTTGTAAATGGAAGAGGGGGGGGGTCATAATCTGTATACAATTGTTTTCTTAGATCAATGATTAAAAATAGATTTAAGTGAATGAAGCATGTAGGTTTTAGAGAGGACCATCCTTCATCAGATTTTATAGATTGATGGTACCTAACTGCAATGTACTTAACCAAAATGAAAACTACATCACTTGAAGTCTTTCAACATCAGCAACAAGTAAAAAGGATAGCAAATTTAAATCAAAGAGAAAATAATAGCATGATCAAAATGTTGCCTTTCTACACTACTTCAAACAAAAGGTTTGGAAGGAAACTCTGCATCAATCATAGAAAGAGTAATAAAAGTGAGCTTAAAGTCTATTTTTCTAAAAAAAATATTAAGAATATGAGAGTGTAAGAATAATCAAAATTAATTCAAGGCTATTTTTCTTGTAATTTATTTTGGTATAATTTTTCAAAAGTGAGGAAAAAGTACATGATATTAAGATCCTTGCTGTAGACAGTGTGGCAATGAAAGAATTAAGGAAGATCTTCAGTTACTCTATTATTACTACATTATTATTATTATTATTATTATTATTACTCTAAAGTGTTATGATATTAGCCCACCACACCTTATTCTCTTGGCCACAAAGAGCAGTCAATCAGGCAAGGCCAAATTTCATGCTTTCAACCAAAATTTTTGATGTCATAAATCTATCAAAGTTTTTTTCATATCTGCACAGTTTCATATCCAAATGTAAACAGAATTTCACAATGGATTCAGGCTGGTAGACAAAAGTAAATAAATATACTGTTTAATAAATAAACGGAGCATCTACCCAAATACAAGTATCCACTAAAAATAACGTTTTAAAGTGATTATATATATATATATATATATATATAAGACACACACACAAAGTGAGAGGCTTGAGTTTGTATTTTCTATTTGCTTTTTTATTCGTTTGAACTTTCCTCATGCTTGTCATTCTTTCTTTACAATCTTTCAACTTGTCCATTTTCTGATATTCAATATTCTTCAGGTATAGAACATTATTGTTACAATAACAAAAGCCTCTCAAAAGTAAATCTGGAAAATGCCAGAGAATGTATGATTGGAAACTTTGTTAAAAAACAAACATGAAGACAAATAAAAGAGAAAATCAAAACATAAACAAACACATCTTAAAATCTAAAGCAAAATACTATCTTTCTCTTTCATATATATATATATATATATATATATATATATATATATATATATATATATATAGAGAGAGAAACTGAATATTGGTATGTCACAGAAAGAGAAGAGATGGGAGAGCAGAAATGTTAGATGAAGTTAAGTAGCACTCAAATTAATAGCATTTGATGGACAAGGTTTTAGTAGAGAGTAAAGGCATCTGTTGTTGTAGTCATATGGTTGTTATGCAAGAATTCAGAATCACATGATCTTATAAACTGACAATAGCCTTTACTTGTGTCCAAATATTAACAATAAAAGAAAAACATAAAATCTTTTCAGAGTTCCAATCTTTGGTTGTATTCTTTGTTTTTCTTTCCTCTTGCCTTTTCCCTGTAAATATTCTTTGTGTCTCCTCTTCACAAGGAATCAAAATAAAAAGCATCAAGATAAACTTCTGTTGGTCTTTCCTTTTGTATGTATATAGTTTTAAAGATTTGCATTGAATAAATCTGACATGGGACTGATAATAGTTTTGTGCTAGGTAAAGTCTTTCTAGTGTGTTAAAGCAATGACTATAATCTCAGAATTCACTAGCAGCTGAACGATAATTGGTCAGTCCAAATAAATCTAATAATATGTGAATCAATTGAGGTTTCTTATTGTGTTGTCCAAGGCCGAAAGTCAAATGCAAATGTTCTACATAGTTTGGCATTTAAGTGTATTCCTTCCAAACTCATAAAAACTTGTGCCCAGTCAGTAGTCAATTGTAAATCAGTCAAGGTCGGTCTCAGTCACGATCATAGTCATTATAAACTCTACAATCCTTTGATTAGCTGAATAGTTTGTGCTCTGCCAGAGATACATACGTTTTTGAATTGTCCTTCTAAGCTGGTTAATAATTAATATTTAATGTTTTTTGTACTGTTTATATTGGTACCCTTTCATAAAATAGATAACCCATTTTTATTTTAAACTGTGTGTATTACATCAGTTTGCACACATGTAATACCCACTGTTTAAAATAAAAACAAGTTGTCTATTTCAAATATTTTTATTCAGATTTTTCTCGAAAGCCCATATCAGCTCAGTTTCAGATCCGAGACATAAACAAAGCAGGTCTTATCATTTTACTGTTAAAATTGCTACTTTGTAACTATAAGTTCTATGCTAATCATTACAACTCTCTCACTTTTTACCAATGGAAATCTCTTACAGATTTTTGTTTTCCTGTTAACTAAGATCTTTAAAAATATAAATGCAATATCAGTCATTGCCATGTGTCTCTTTAAGTCCTGGTCATTTAATGTCCTCTCTTTTCTCAATGTTTTCTCAGTTTCTTCTACTCTCAGTAACATTCTGCATCTTAGTGGCTTTATCATTTTGTTTGGAATGAAATGATTAAAACACAAAAAAATAAAAATACATCTTGTATAAAAATACAAAGCAATTTCTTACTTACTTCCATATGAGAATGTTGTCACTGATACACTTGCATTGGATTCAAGGAAATTGTCTGGATTCTTTATGAAGGCCACAATTTTGAACTGAAAAAAATAGAAACAAAGAACCAAAAGTCTCTATTGATGATAAATTTTTAATAAAAATGTTCATAAAATAAATTTGCAAAAACAAAATAATAGATTCCAGGTACAATATATATATATATATATATATATATATATATATATATATATATATATATATATATATATATATGTAAATTTTGAAAAAAACAAAATCCATAAATGTGGTTAAAATGAAAAAATTGTCGACGTCAGACGTTTCGGTTTTAATAAACCATTTTCAAACAAAATTCATTAAAATACAAATTCAGTTCAATATGACGAAAACGATGGACATAAAAACACAAGTCTTATCCAAGAGTAAAACAGATAACTGAATTGTGTTTTTATGTCCATCGTTTTCGTCATATTGAACTGAATTTGTATTTTAATGAATTTTGTCTTGAAAATGGTTTATTAAAACCGAAACGTCTGACGTTGACAATTCTTTCATTTTAACTACATTTATGGATTTTTGTTTGTTTTTCAAAATTTCTACATTCTGTCGGATTTATATCCATTTACACTTGCTTATATACTGTCTACTGAAAACACAAACCTAAATTCGTTTTTTTTACAACATGGAAGATTGCAGGCTTATCCGGAAATACAGGAATTTTAAAATAATCACGAACTTTTAGGAATACGTTATGAAAGCGTCGCCCATGTGACTACGGCGTGACCACGTTAAACGGAAAGCTGATCTTTTTAAAATTGTCAGTTATCTGTTTTACTCTTGGATAAAACTTGTGTTTTTATGTCCATCGTTTTCGTCATATTGAACTGAATTTGTATTTTAATGAATTTTGTCTTGAAAATGGTTTATTAAAACCGAAACGTCTGACGTCGACAATTCTTTCATTTTAACTACATTTATGGATTTTTGTTTGTTTTTCAAAATTTCTACATTCTGTCGGATTTATATCCATTTACACTTGCTTATATATATATATATATATAAATATATATATATATATATAAAAAATATAAATATATATATATATATATATATAAAAATAAAATATATAAATATATATATATATATATATATATATATATATATATATATATATATAAAATATATAAATATATATATATATATTTAAGAAATGGACAAGGTCCGACAATTTATTTATTAAAGACATTTTTATGTTTAACGTTGTTATTTATAGATACAAGTATTTAAGCAAATGCTCTGTTTATGATAAACAGTATTAAATAACATTTACCGGCCTGAATGTCCGAGAAATTTTCATAGAAAATATTTGTTTTTGATTAGATTTGAACCTATCCTATAAGAACCGGTTACTTACGCTTTTAATTTTCCATGACCTCTGCACATTCATAACTGCTTCTGGCGTATCAAATGTAAACAAATGACGTCATATATTTAGCTGTTATGAATGTACGAGATTCATGGAAGATTGAAGTTTATAAGCAGTAAATCACCTTGTTCACCGAAAAGGTTCTTTTGTGGCTAGAGGTAAGGCACGTCAGCGTAAATGACGGTTCTGTATAGGATGGTATCTTTCTATGAAAATTTCTCGACATTCAGGCCAGTAAATGTTATTTAATACTGTTTATCATAAACAGAGCATTTGCTTAAATACTTGTATCTATAAATAACAACGTTAAACATAAAAAATGTCTTTAATAATATATATATATATATAAAAATATATATATATATATATATAAATATATATATATATAAATAAATAAATATATATATAAATATATATATATATATATATATATATATATATATATATATATATATATATATATATATAAATATATATATATATATATATATATATATATAAAGAACATTAGTCTGATGAAGTCCTTTTAGAGGGCAAAATGCATTACACAAAATTTTCCACTTTGTCTTTCAACTACCTGACATTATTATTCTGATATATGGAAGTTCATATATCATATTTCCCCTCTTTATAATCTTTTACTGTTTTCTTCGTGTCTTAGTGGCATTATTGCTTTGCTTAGTTTAAATTTGATTACGATATATATATGAAGAAATATAGTTTAAGGTGTGCTGTATTTATCGGATAAAGTGCTCAATATCAGAAATAAAGAGTGTGTAAATATAAAAGTGAACATTGACGTCAACACTTAGAGGTGACAGGCTGTTTCATGCTAGATGTAATCATCAGGCTGCCTATATCTATATATATATATATATATATATATAAACTAAATACATATATTTTTTAATTAAAAAATCAATGACATAGAGATGGGTAAATTACTCTTCTCTATATCGTGGACTCTTTTGATGATGTGGTAGAAATGTTGCATTTATTACTTGAAATATTCTGTTAATGCAACTTAAATAGTGATCAATTCTGTAAATAAATTAATTTTTAAAAGTAAGATATGTTTAAATATGTTTTATGAAAAAATTAGTTTCATTTATTAAAATTACTTTCATTTGTAGCATGAGAACAAGCTATTATCATGACTTAAAATTTACAATTATTATCTTTACTTACTTCAGGAAATCTTGAAGATAAACAAGAAAATTCAGAGCAATATTTGGTATTTTGATATTATACATGCATCAAAAATACTTTTAAAAACTTGGGGGCATGTTCCTCACACCAAAACAAGGATGAAAGTCCCTATATATATCTGCAAATCCTTCCTTTTTGAGTTTTCAAGTTTAAGGAAAGTTTATGGTAGATGGTGCTGTGTTGCCATATAGACTAGGTTACATTTGTCATTCATGTATATTTATGGCTAGTCTGTCTTCAATGTTTAATGCATAATAGTAGTGAATTAACTGAGAATTGTTCAGTTTAACAATGGCAGGCAGATATGATTTTTACATATACCTTGGGAATGGTAATGGATATGAGGCTGCATGGTTGTATCAGATTGTGTTTCCAACTGAAGGCAGCTGAGTTTTCCAACCTTTGCTGCTGTTTATTGTCATGTTGCTGAGACAGGGTCCATGACACCACAAAATATTGATCAAGGAAGACCAAGCTCAGCTTGTATGCCTGACCATGAAGAACACATTCTACAGGCTATCAGAGATGATCTCGGTATCAGTACACATCAAGTAGCCCTAGCATGTTATACATCTCATAGTACCACATTAAGAGTACTTAAATAGCAGCTCCTGTATTCGTATCATTTTTAAAGTGTGCAGGGTTTTTCACCCTTTGATAACTCACCACGGTAGAACTTTTGCCGATGATTTATTGCATAAACTGCCAATCCGTTATTTGTCACATCAGTCATGTTTATAGATGAGGCAATATTTGGAAGAGATGGAATAACAAATTTAAACCACCAACATTTGTGGGTGGATCGCAATCCCCATGGTACAAGCTAGATAGTAGCATCAGTTTACGATTAATGTGTGGGCTGAAATTGTAGGTAACTGCCTGGTAGGTCCATATGTTCTCCCAGCACGTCTTACAAGAGTTGCCTACCAGTTCTGCTAGAAGATGCACACCTGCTAATACAAAGATGCATGTGGATCATGCATGATTGGGCTCAAGCACATTTTAGTTAGATTATTTGTGATGCACTGGCATCTATCATGAAAGATGGATGGCTATGCGAGGACCAGTTCTATGGCCTGCATGTTTCCCCCAACCTTAATCCTTAATAATGCAGAGATGCTTCATCAGTGTGTCATGGAGGACTGCAAAACAATTTGACACAATGTGGGAGTACTTGAAAGGGTCTGTCAGTTAATGATCTGATGGGTGCATGCATGTGTAGAAGAAAGCAGAGGACATTTTTGAACATTTGTTATGAGTTGCTGTGTTGAGGTATGATGATGGCCTTTTGGACATATGTTTATATTGACATTTTACCTTGTTTTAATGTCAGGAACCTGCCTCCAAAGTTTGTAAAAAAAAAAAAAAAAAATATATATATATATATATATATATATATATATTTGTATTGTATTGTATCTTGGATTATACATTTAACAGTGTCTACCGTAAACATAAATGAAGTATTTGTGGACATAAGTTTATATGATATTTTGTCCTTGTTTTGGTGTGAGGAACGTGCCCCAAAGTTTGTAAAGCATTTTTGATACACACTGTATAAGTACAAGGCAATTTCAAAATAACTGCTTCTGATATTTTTTGATATCATGCCTAAACTAGAACAGAAATGATGTAGATCAACATTAACCTAGAGATAAAAAATATAATTCTACTGGTGTTCTATTTAGTTCTTATGTATTACTACTGTTAATTTTTATGTAAGTATATGGTTTCAATAAGGAAAATTCAATGGAGACTATAATACACAAAAGAAATGACTGTTTTAATAATATATGTGAATGTCTTACTCAATTTGAAAATAATATAATAAATCACAAGTTATAAAAAAAGTATTAAAAATAGTTACAGCAAAATAACATTTCCATTGAGAATGCATAGACTCAAGTTTCAAATAAAAGGGGTGTATGAAATTTTTTTGTAATCTTCAGTAACAAAACAATTTGTTCTAGAATTCTTACAGCATAAATTAAAGGGTGGGAAAATTTTCTGAATATTTAATAAAAGGTATGGGGCTGGAATAAAGATGTTCCAAGATTTTTTTCCCAAAAAGGATAATTGTCTAATTGTCTTGGCCTGTTTGTTTGAAACATTCAAGCAACTATGAATGATTTTATAAACATGCCATTTTACCCCTTGTATCCCAAAGAACATTATACAAAAAAAACAAAAAACTGTTAATCCCTCCAAGAGTACATTTGACTCTATTCTTAACAAAATGACATTCTTGACAAAATAAAATAAGGAAAAAAATGAAAGGTTAATTTACCAAGTGATTATTTAAATAACTATTTTTTTTGCTAAATGTTTTTATTGAAGTTTATTTTTAGAATGTGATGATTTTGTTTTTTAGATAAGGTGAAGCTAAAGATTTCTACAAGTCGGGAAGAAAAGAAAAAACATATAAAGTATAATAACATAAGTTTCCATTTTAAATTGAGGTTTTTATTGCATTTTAAAAATCTAACTGCACATCTCTTGTAAAAAGTAGGTCATACCATAAAAAGGTTTGGATATGAACATGGATAGAAATTCTGTACACTATTTACATTATTCGGACTATTTTCCTCATTTTTGTCGCCATATTTATCACAACATTTCGGCCGTTGTACACTCCGGCCTTCATCGGGTGGTTGGAATTTCGAACTGAACCCTTTATTTCGCTCACTGGGGTAGACTGTTCTAGTTCCACATGCCATGTTTGATGGATGTCAGTTATCAATTCTCCTGTTAATTTTCCCTCTGAAAGTTCTCCACTGCCTTAACCTGGTATTGAACTCACACTCTTTGGGTCCTGTCACTGGATCTAACCAATGCCTTTATCCACTGTGCCATGTGACCTTGAGAAGAAGGCCAGAGCGTACAATGGCCGAAATGTTGTGATAAATATGGCGACAAAGATGAGGACAATAATCCGAATAATGTAAAAAATGTACATAATACCTCATCTCAGAAATATAGACAGACTCAGTAGTTCTGTTTATAGCAAAACGGTAATTTTCCATTAATAAAACAAAAAAAAAATCAATGTTCATCTTGTAGTGATATTGTAAACAAATAATGATATCTCTTAGTCTGGCCTTATTGAATAAGTCCTTAATCTTTCAGATATATCATAAATCAGTGGATATGTACTTAAACACACTAGAGTCAGTAAACTATAGATGACATCTTTTAACCTGTTTTCAAATCCCTTCACTACTTAATCTTATCTTTCAAATGCAGTTCTTTTTATTCATGAGACACAGGATTTGAATATAACAAAGCAGAAAGAGCAAACAAAAAAAAATCAATAATATATATTATGGTTTAACCTACAATTGAATGCCTTTATAATCTATCTTATTCTCTTTATTTTCCATTATTTTTGCCTACCATGTAATATATAGGTAAAGGTATCAAGAGTGATCTGTACACACGCACACACACACACACACACACACACACACACATATATAGGGACTTTATCAAGTCAAATGATAATGTGCTCTCTTTGACTTGATAAAGTCCCTCAGAGGATAAAATGTGTCAGCTAAGTTTTTATATTGTCCTTTTACTGATACACTCTATCAAAAATTTTTACACACACACACATTTTTAAAAAACAGTGGAGGTCCTGTTTTTTGTTTTTTTTAAACACTGTTAATTACATCTACTGGCCTATGCATTTAAGAGTCTATATATATGAAAAATACCTGTAGAAAAAGACAATATGTATAAATGTAAAAGACAATAGGAAAACTATTATTATCTGACGCGTTTCGTCCAATGTGGACTTTGTCAAGGCAAAAATGAAATGAATTTATTAAAAACAAAGTAACTATTAACAACAAAGCAAAATGTCCTTAGCAACTTGAAGGACATTTTGTTTTGTTGTTAATAGTTACTTTGTTTTTAATAAATTAATTTCATTTTTGCCTTCAAAAAGTCCACATTGGACGAAATGCGTTGAATGACATTAAATGAATGTTTCTCTCTCATTAGGCTACATACTTATTGATGTGCCCATGCTCACTCACACAAAATTGTGATTTAATATAAAATTAAAATTCCTTCCCATCACCTGACCTACCACACTTGTGTTATTCCTGTTTACAATAGAATTAGAATTAAAATAAATAGATAAAACAAGACAGTGCGAGACTTCCATCTTTTTGTTGTAACCTTTCCCCTGTTTTATTACCACTCTCCCCAACTTGCTTCACTCTTCCTCTGACCCTCTCATCCAGAAACCAAAATAATCAGCATCCATAATTTTCTGATATATTTCCCAACCCTCTCTCTTTCTGTCTCCACTAACTTTAGAGCATCATATTCAATAAGGATACATTCCATCATTAACTTGTGACTCAACCCAGTGGCAAGTAACCGGACCAAAATCAATGCCAAAAGTAATTCTGATTTCGATAGAATGTTTGGTCATGTGCACCAGCCTGCTCACTTGCCAACAAAGTAGTCTCTATTTTGGATAATGCCACTTCCTTCGATGTCTTCCATTTCCCTGCTTTATTTCTTCACAAACAAACCTCTTTCCCATCCAAAGATTTTGTTTCATTTCAATTTATTCTATTTTTACCTTTTGTAAATTTATTCAGTTTTATACAATTTTTGGGTTAAACATTACAACCAGTCCAAATGAAAAATGCCAACTAACCAACCAAACAAATGATGAAACAACTAAAACCAACCAAAAGAAACAATCAGTCAACCAACAACTTTTTTCCATCAAATACATACAAACAATTTTTGGTTTTTGTACAGAAGAAAATCTTAGTTCAATAGCAGGTAACATGGAATTTATGCACAAAACTTCAAATTCCAACTGAAATAGTTTTTATTTACTTTGCACTAATGACTATGGATTTATTTCTTTTCCCAACTATGAATAAAATTGCAGTGTAAACTGGGTTCTCTAGACTTTGTTGGTAATGCTAAGATTGAAATCTATTTCCCCCAGCTATGGGTAAAAAGAGTAAAAACCAATGTGTGCAGTTTGAAATCACATTCAATATATGTTAGAAAGTTTTCAACTATGCTGGTTTGGTTGAAAACTAATAAAAATTTGTTGTTTAAGATTTAACTTTTGCTTAGTTTTTCTATGGTGTGGACCATTTTTCTGGTTTTTAGAGAGAATTTGAACATAAAGTACCTAGTGTCCTATAAGTGCTTTCAGCTTTCATAAGCCATTATGCAAGAGTTTTTTTGTAACTTGATAATGTTGTGTCTATCTGCATGCATTGTGTTTCTTTTGTGATTTCCGAGTATTGTCTTCCTCTATGAATTAAAGTCATGCTGATTTTTTCAGGTATCACATTTTAACACATCATTTTGTAGTCCATTTTTGTTATTCTGAAATACATTTAGTATATTTGTTTCTAAACTGAATGAAATTTTGATGTTGGGTTGTTTGTTTTTATGGTTAAGACTTCTTGTATATATATTGTAATCACTTTTTACAGTTTTTATGTGGTATAGTATTTTTGAGTTATTGATAAGTATTTGTTTGATTTCTTATGTTTTTATGATTGTGTTGGTTGGCAATATGTGATTTATTTGCTTATTGTTGTAGTATACCTACAGATGATAATGAGTATGTCCCCATTCGCATAAATACAGTAGTAAATACTGTCTGTTGGAGATTCATTGTGGAATTCACTTGACTCACTTCTAGCAGTTGACTACTACTTCTATGCACCACTGGTGAATATGTGTTGTTCTTGTCCTAAGTATTATCGTTCATTACCAACCTTTGTGTGATTATTCTATTTAGTACCCTTTCCTAGGTTACAACACTTATGAATGTTAGAAGCACTCAGAAGACATTATATAATTTATTCAAATTCTACTTGGAAACTCAAAAAATGATCTGAGTTATAGATAAATAAATCAAAAAAAATATCTTACACAATTAACATTTGTTAGTCTTCAATCAAATAAAGATAAATATATGTATATCTCAATATTGAGCAACATTTTCACATAAATATAGTGAATTTTAAATATTGTTTTTTTCATTTTTTAATATTTTGATTTGTAATTATAATTCACTCATTTATAATTATACAGATATCAAATAAATGTTTAGGTTTTAATTTTGTAAAAGTAAGCCAACCATCTGAGTCAATGATGTAGAGTGATTTTTTTTTAAAGATTTCAAGATTTTATATTTACACATGCTCTATCTCTGATATTGAGCACTTTATCCCATAAATATAGCACACCTTAAGAGTATATTTATTCGTATGTGTGTAAATATATAGAAAAATAGGAAAGAACTGTTAGGTAAATAATCCGAAGTTCTTTA